>PVJL010005257.1:17309-111856 GCA_004026885.1 Lyroderma lyra | reverse complement strand
AAAAAAAAAAAGGAATCCAAACACAACACTACAGAAAGTCATCAACATACAAGAGAAGAAGCAAGAAACAAAGAAAGGAATCCAGAAGAACTATAAAAACAATCAGAAAACAATAAAATGACAATAACCACATATTTATCAATAATCACTTTAAATATGAATGTATTAGATGCTAAAATCAAAAGATTAATGGATAAAAAAGATGTACAAAGTCAGGCAATTAATTTTGCAAACTCAACCTAGAAAAAATGTTACATACCTGATTGCTGAATATCACTCTGGTCACCTTCAAAGTACTTCAAAGTATTCTTTTTCTGAAATGGCCATCAGAATTGTCATTGTCCCCAAAATCTGACAATTAAGTTCACAAACTTGCCAGAGTGTGCTTACATTGGCAGCATTGCACAACTTACCAGGATTATGACACCTTGCCAAGTCATTTGTATAGTACTGCCAATGTAAGCACATGATGGCAAGTTTGCATATTTAATTGTCAGAATTTGAGTACAATGACAGCTCTGGTGGCCATTCCAAAAAAAAAGAGTTTCCAAATTGCTCTGAAGGGTAAACTAGCACTGGCATCGATGCACAGCTTCCCAAGGGGTATACTTTGAAGGCGATCCCAGTGATACTCAGCAATGAGGTGTGTAGCACTTTTTCTAGGATGAGTTCATGAAATTCATTGTCCAACCTCGTATGACATATAGAAAACAAATAGCGATTTTCCTGCTCAAGCCTGCTCCTACCTCTTTGTGGTGTACTTTCTCTTCAATAAACTATGTCTTTGTTTCACCTCTAAGAAACAAAACAAAACAAAACAAATAGCAAAATGGCATATGTGAGTTCTTTCTTGTCACTAATTACATTAAATATAAAAGGATTAAACTCTCCATTAAATAGATTGGTAGAACAGATTAAAAACGTAATCCAACTATATGCTGTGTAGAAGTGACTCACTTTAGGTTCAAAGACAAATAGATTGAAAGTAAATGCATAGAAAAAACATTCTGTGCAAACAATAACAAAAAGAGAACTGGAGTGGCTATTAATATCAGAAAAAACTAGACTTTAAGACAATTTTTTATGAAAGACAAAGAAAGGCATTATATAGATAAAAGGGCCATTCAATAACAATATATAACAATTACAAATTTAAACATATGCATATATTCATTTAACAATAGGGTCCCAAAATATATGAAGCAAAATTGATACAATTTAAGGGAGAAATAGGCATTTCTACAAAAATAGTTGGAGACTTAAGTATCCTACTTTCAACAGAAGATCAGCAATTAAGTGGAAAACATGAACACTATAAACCAACTATACTTGAAGATAAAATAAACAACATGAATTGCCTTACAGCTATAAAAAATTAATTCATAATTTAAAATCTCAAAACATGAAATCTCTAGACTTAGATGGTTTCCCTCGAGAATTACACCAAACATTTAAGATGAATTAACACAAATTTTGCATAATTTCTTTCAGAAAATAGAAGGCAAGGAACAACTTCCTAAATTATTTGAATCCAGTATCAGCCTGATACCAAAACCAACCAAAAACAGTACAAAAAATAAAAGTAAAAGCCAATATTTCTCATGAATTTAGATGCAAAAATCCTCAACTACAGTGTCAGCAAAACCCAACAATATAGGAAAAGAATTATAAACCATGACCAAATGAGATTCATTTAAGGTATATGACATTTATAAAGCAATCAGTGTAATCTACCATATTAAACAAGTTAAAGAAGAAAAATTACATGATTATATCAAATAATGCAAAGAAAGAATTTGACAAGATTCAATACTCATTCATGATAATCTTACCAAAGTATAATCTATTGGTTTAATGCAATTACAACTGAAATGAATGTGATTCCTATCAAAACCACAGAAAACCTTTTTTATAGACATAGCTTATTCCAACATTTATTTGGAAAGGTGTAGCCTCTAGGATAATTAAAACAACCTTAACACAGAAGAATAAAATAAGAGAAATTACTCTGACCAATATTTACACTTATTCTATAGCTACAGTAATCAAGACAGTGTAGTATTGGCAAAAAAAAAATATATATATAGGCACATAGAGCAATGAAAATGAATAGAGAATACAGAAATAGACTTACACAAATATGTCTAACTGATTCCTGATAATTGCAAAAGCAACTAAGTAAAGGAAGGATAGCCTTTTTAATAAATGGTATTAGTATTAGATCAATTTGGCATCCACAGACAAATAAATAAAAACTAGACTCAATCTCACACCTTGTACAAAATTCAACTCAAAATTCATGGTAGACCAAAATGTAAAATGTAAAACTATAAAACTTTCAGGAAAAAATAATAACATATAAAAAAACCCAGATAATCTTTGAGCCAAAGTCTAGGCAAAGAGTTAGATTTGATACCAAAAGCATGATCCACAAAAGAATAAATTTATAAATTGGACCTCTTAAGAATTAAAGCCTTTCTCTGTGAAAGACCTTGTTCAGGGGTTGAAAAGACAAACTACAGAGTGAAGGGAAAATTATTTGCAAACAATATATCTGGCAAAGAACTAGTATTTAAAGTATAGAAAGAATTTCAAAACTCAACAGTAAGAATCAAACAATTCAAATAGAAAATGGGCAAAATACATAAACAGGTATTTCACAAAAGAAGATATATAGATAGCAATAGGCACATTAAAAAGTGTTCAACATAATTTGTCATTAGGGAAATGAAAACTAAAACCACATGAGCTATCACTCCATACCTATTAGAAGATAAAATAAAAGAGAGTGATAATACTAAATACTGGTAAAGATGCAAAGAAGCTGGATCATAACCACATCAATAGTAGTAATAATGCAACATGTTGTAGTTACCCTAAAAGCAGTTTGATAGTTTCTAATAAAACTCAACATGCAATTACCACATGACCCAGCAATTGTATTCTTGGATACAAGCAAAAACGTATGTTCACACAAAAACCTACATACAAATGTTTACAGTGGCTTTATTCATAATTGTCCAAAACTGGAAACAACTCAGAAGTCCCTCTAATCAATGGGTGAATCATTAAAGAAACCAGTGCATCAGATACCACTGAGCAACAAAAGCAATGAATTATTAGTATACACAACAACCTGATGAATCTCTAGATAAGTATGCTGAATGAAAAAGCCAATCTCCAGAAGTAGGGTTTCATTTACATAACATATTTGAAATAACTAAACTTTAGAAATGGAGAAACTAGTGGTTTCCAAGGATTCAGAATAAGACTGAAGGGGAAGACGTGTGAAGGATGTAGGTGTGGTTATATAAAGATGACACAAGAGATTCTTATAGGGATAAAATTGTTTCGATATTTACTGTGATGGTTGATACAGAAATCTACACATACGATAAGACTGTATAGAACCAAATGTGAGCGCTAGAGTGCATACACACACACACACACACACACACACACACACACACAAATGAGTATGAGAGGAAAAATCTGAACAGAATCAGTCAGTTGTATTAATGTCAAAAGCCTGTGTGACATGATACCATATAGTTTTACAAAATGGTACCATTGGAGGAAACCAGTTAAAGATATTATGAGATCGCTGCATTATTTCTTACAATAATGAATCTGTAATTATCTCAATAAAAATGTCAACTAAAAAAATCCTAGGTAATATACTAAACTTTGAATCTTATTCAAGAAGTTTGAACTCTTGGAAGTAGGCAGTTTGGAGCCATAGAGCTGGTTGAGGATGGATGACCTGATTAGTACTATGGACCAAAAGAATCAATATGATAATAGTGAGTATGATGAATTAAAGGAGAAATTACTAAAGTCAGGAACACAGAAAACTATAATGAAGGATCAAGTGAGAGGTGAAATAGAAACCGATGTACCCAAGGAAATGTAGAATAGATCTGTGCCTTTGGTCACTTCAGCAACCACATGTCCAACATACATTCACTTTGTCCAAGTTCTTGATAATTTACACAGTATGTGGAAATCTGATCATAAAACAAAGCATTTTCAAGTTAAGCCACTATGTTCAAGTAATTCTTTTACACCGTATTTTTAGCAGTTTGGTAAAATTAAGAAAAATTTTTAGTCCTTGGTTTCAATATGTTTATAATTTCATAAATATAACTGAAATAAGTTTTCTAATCACAGTTGTAACTGGCTTTTTTAAAAAATTTAAGGTGTTTAAAGTTTGAAAAAATATATTAGACTTCTGGTTTTAATTAATTGTAATTGAATGTTTAGAAAAATTTGGTTAAGTTTGTAATGAATGTTTAAATGCCTGAGGAAATTTAATTTGTTAACTTTTAATGTTTTGACTTATTAGTCTGAGGAGCACTTAAACATTCATAGAAATATTATTTAATGAATTTATACATTTATTTAATTGTGCATGAAATAAAATACAACAGAATTGAAACTCTTCATGCATTAAAGTTTATGATTATCGAATTGTAGATCTGGAATCTAAGTCTGTCTCTGCCTCTGTGACACCAGGCCACCCCAGGCAACTTTCTGTCCCTTCTCTACAGTCCCTAAGAGCTGAATGGCCCCAGCTTTGGAAGGAGGAATTGTCTTACCTTATGGGGTTGTCCATCCTGGATACTGTAAGGAAGGCAGCAAGGTTGGCTGTGTAGGAGGAGCACACGATGAGCGTAAAAAGCCACCAACTGCCCATCACAATGCGCATGGCCATGGAGTTGGCTGAGGATTCGCCACCTGTGGGCAGCAGGCAAAGTGGATTGGCCCTGACCTTCCACTCTCACTTCCATCCCCACAGAAATGCTCTGGGCATGGGCAGCCTCCACTGGTGATGGGCTGGGGAGCAAAGAAGCAACTGCCAGCTTATTATGAGGGACTATGACAATTCTGGGAACTATCCTTATGACCACCAATCTTGGAAAGGGAGGGAGGACCACAAAATAGGAAAAACCAGGATTGGCCATTTACTGAAGTGACATTTGTCAAAACGCCAAGGATAAAGTTCTGAATATCAAAGTCTTCCAGTTAGAAGATTCTATTTCACTGTGTTGAGAAATTTCAGGGCTGCAACCTGGTTGATGTAAGGCCCCCTTCCAATTTCAGATTCACATAGTCTCAGGAATTCTATAAATATAAAATTACCTCCTACCCAGAAGGTTCCTTAGCTTTCTTTTAAACCTCAGAAATGAGATGTACCATATCACATTTATTAATATTTAGCCCACACTAGATGACTTTTTCCCCTTGGATTTTCAGAAGTCATTGCATGTGACTTTCAGTCAGAAGCTGCCTCATCGAGGCCATTTGTTTTATCCTTGGTCTCTTACCTGGTAGCAGAACAAAGCTTCTCACAGACTATTGTTATATAACCTTGCAAACAGGTGATACATGTTTTGCCACTGTGCAAACTGGTCCAAGACTCATTTTAGGAACTTTCAATTTATTGTTTCTGGTCAAAATTCCATAATCCTATCATTCTTCAAGCACTATTCAGACCTCTTAGAGACAGGAAACTGTATCTCAAGAACAGCTAGAGTGCTGCTGAGATGATTGCAAAACAATTGTCACCTTTCTCCCATTAAGACTTCAAATTTAAGCAAGATTCAGTTGACAACCCCATGTGCATAGCAATCAATCTAATGTGAGAGGGGAGGAAAGTGCAAAGCAGAACTTCAAAGTTAATTTTATCTAAAGTAGACATCAGGATTTGGAGTTGAGTTCCTTATAATCATTTCATTGTTACTCCAAGAAATTGGGTGCAGCATAATATTAGTACTGTCCTAGAGATTCAATAAAATTGCATTTAAAATGCCTATGGCAATATGCATCTAAGAATTTTGTCAATGGATAAGTTCTTCCAGGTCCCTGAGGCTAGTCCAACATCAGGAAACCAGAAAGGTACCTTGCTGTACGAAGGCTCCATAGACAATCCAGATGGCACTGTGCAAGGTGGCAGATGCAGAAGGTCGTGGCTGGGCAGCGTTCTGAGCTCTTATAGCCTGTATCCGGTTCAGCACAAATATCAGCACACCAACCACAGGGATGGCTGCTGCAATGCAGGCCCAGACCGCAAAATCAAATGGAGCAAAGAGAGAGAAGATGCTGATTTTCTCCTCAGGCTTCTTGATTAGGATCCCCACAGAATAGTCCATGTACCGCTTGCTGAAGTCCACAACGCTCTCCCTCTCCGGGGTGATGGTGATTGCAGAGATGGCCAAGTCTGCTCTCTGAAAGGCAAAACCATAGCATCAGAAGGCAGTCTTCAACAAATTGCTGGATTCCACCCTGGGTCACGGTCTGCCCTCTCTCCTTTGAGTTGTTTAGAGGAAATTGATGTGAGAATTGACACCCTGTGATCCTGAATATTGTAAGGAAAATCCAACCCTAAGTTGACTATTACCTCCTTTGCCGTGCAAATTTCTCTCTCAAACCCCGAGAACTCCTGAAAACCTCTTCTGGAGAGAAGAGTCTATAAAGCATCTTCATTCCCATGTAAGACACAGTTTTTCTTCACTTTCTTACTGTTCCCATTAGCAAAATTTAGCTATCTCTTTTCTTACGCTAGTATTTCCCTCTTATTGCCCTACCACCACCACAACACACCCTAAGAAATCCCTTCTACTTTCTAAGCTTATCTGCCTTCTTTCTACACTTTAAGGCCAAAAAGACACTCCATTTTTCCATTAAGCCTCTCCAAACTCTATTAGCATAAACCAATGTCTCTCTTCTCTAAAATACTTTAGAAGGTGTACAGTGAGTTATACAACTACCTCAAATCTTACGACTGTATCAGTACCTAATTGTTTTATATGTAGACTCTAGGCCAGAGTGTAATATCCACCAAGAAAAAGATGTTCTCTATTGGTTTTGATCTTCCACCTCCCTTAACTCACAGCCTGCAGACACATGGTTGATTATTTGTAATGCCAAGTTTGAGGGGACTCTCTGAACATGCTGTACTGTGACTTTAAAAGTACCTTCCAAGATTTGTGCCTTCTAAAATAGGTTTAATTTTAAAAACAATCAAAGATCCCCATTAAGATGGAACTATGAGATAAAGCTGCAAAGACTGGTGGAAGTTAGGATCCTTGTGCCTAGATGAATGATGCCAGGCAGGTGGGAACTTAGAGTACTCACTTCAACTACAAGAGTACTAAAATCTACAATGACCATCTAGATCTTGGCTCTTGGGCTTTGAGTAGGAGTCATCCTCAGAACTAGCTTTAGTTTATAATGACAAATACGACAACAAATCCAACTACATATTCAAATTGGGGAAACAAACATACATAGAAAGATTTTATCAGGTTTAATATGTAGGCTAGAGGTGCAGGTATACTGATGTAAACAGAAATCCAAGAACCTATCTAAAGTGAAGAGAAAAAATGTTGGAAGTTATCATGTTAGCACCCTCCTCTTACACTTGTCACATTTGCATCTCTGGCTTTTGCTTTTGACTCTCTTAACACAAACCCAAGATCCATTGTTATTGTTTTGGTTTGGTTTGGTTTGGTTTTGGATTTGGAGAATTGGGAGCATACTTAAGGACTAAGAGAGAGATCTAGTGGACCAGGAGAGGGATGGTGGAGGGAAACCATGTGAAGCCAGGTTCAGAGGAGGCACAAGGATACTGACATGAGTGAGGGCGTGACCTGTAACAGGAAGGAAAACACTCCCTCCGTGGAAATGGAGGTCAGGGCCCGTAATTGCAGATGTGAATTTCATAGGAAATAGAAGTAGAATTTCATGCCCAGAAGTTTTTATTTCTTTCTGTAAAGTAGGAGCACGATCTTTTTTTAAATTGAAAATAGAAGGTTGTTAGGGTGCTTGAGGAGAAATAAATGTCTGAAATAGTCTCTAAGACATGTTGCCAAGGGGCCCAACAAAGGACAAGCCACAGAATGCAAGCTGTCCTGAAGACCCAGCTGAAGTTGGAGCCACACATCAGTGCATGCATTTAGGGACATCTGTGTTCTCTTCTCTAATTGTATGCGGCCACCTGAATGTCTGTACTAGAATCAAGTCAGGGTTTGGAAGCAACAAGAAATCCGAAACATCGAGAACCACAAGGGATGAAGGGAATCACAGGGGCTTCTCTGGTCAACCACACAGCACACAGGATGCAGGAAAGGATGCAGTTTCAGAAGAGCACAGAACCCCAAATCCATACGCTAAGCGGAAAGGGTCAGACACAAAGCCCACATATTATATGATTCCATTTATACTGAATGTTCATAAAGGCAAGTTTATAGAGATAGAAAGTAGATTGATGGCTGCCTAGGGCTGTGGTTGGGAATGGGATTAACTGTAAATGAGGATGAGAAATCTCACTGGGTTGTGGAAGTATTTGGAAACCAGATTATGAAGATGGTTGCACAACTCAGTAGATTTTCTGTAAATCATTGAACTGTATATCTGAAATGTGTGCATTTTATAATATACAAATTGTACTATATAAAGTTTCTTTTTTAAAGCAGGGTAGAAATCAGAGTGCTACGGGTCTCCTATCTGCCTTTATGATTTGTAAAGCAATGAACATTTGTTTTAGAAGCAAAGGCCTAAAACACTCAGAAGAAAAACAGGTTGTAATCATGGAATCGGACAGTGACAGCAACATGTAAGATGTTAACAAGATGCATGGATGCAGGTGCTGGGGTGCAGAACAAGCAAAGGTCACTGGAGGCGAGGAGATCAGATCCCAGAGTTGTCTACAGGCATGACAGAAATATCAAGGTTGGTGGCAACAGTAACCCTGGAGAGGGAGGTCTTGAGTCAGATGCCACCATCATAAGTTCTTGCAAGGAAATGACCCAGGGGTTGTGGAACAACAGGAACAAGAATAGGGCCACAGTGAATTGGTCTCATGCCATCAGTTTCAATGAGTATTCATGTTTTACAAGAAGGAGGATGAGTCATGATTTTAAATTAGTAGGAGAAACTGAAGAATGCCAGATCATCTGCACACAGCAATACACACACACACACACACACACACACACACACACACACACACACACAGATATGCACCCCATGGATGACTATGACGGAGAGGATAAGAAGCACTCACCAGTGCCCCACCCCAGCAAGAACTAAGTTCCTATTTCAGCCCAAATGTGGGGGTGAGTTTCATGAAGTGTATATTACAGAGCAGACACAGTGAATAGGCTTCAAGGAATGATAGCAACGGGCAAAGAAGAAAAACACGAGTGTCAGAGAATGAGAAAATCCAACAGCAGAAATGGGTATGGTGGGGAGGAGAGGTGCTGAGAACAAAAGGGCTTCAGTGTGTGGAGAGTGGTAGCTATGGTTTAACTGATCCTAAGGTTCAAATGCATAATGGGCCACATTCAGATATCACCCCAGAAGCAGACAAGGGTGCCCCTCCCAATAGACCTTCTTTGGGAACCTACCTTGCTGATGAGCTCCCCGATCATCCCATTCCAGGAGGTGTTATGGAGCTGGTGACCGTACCTGCCATCAGGGACCTGATAAATCTCATATTTGAAGCCCAGAGCCTTGGCCAGTGCATCCAGGACATCTATGGAGAACCCTTTGTAGCGCTTGGGCTGCCCAAGGATGTTCTCAGCCACCATCACAAAAGGCTCTTCCTGAGGACAACAGAATAAATGTTCTTCAGTTGAACAACAAGCTCATTAACACATCTTTCTAGGATATGGTCAGAGAGACCAATCTGATAAATTGTAACTTTACAATGCTCATGGACATGTGCACAAATTCTGCCTTTCCTAAAGCAGTTGAAGGACACTCAGGGTACCGTGCACAGGAACACCCCTCCAACCAGCATGTCAGTGGAGGAATGGAGACTGACTTGTCCTGTGTCATGTCATCCCAGGCTTTGCCCAAAACCCCACCTCCCAGAAGAACATGGTTTGTTTTCATTCCTGTATTTGTGGCATTCAGGACTCTGTCTTAAGAAATGACTTAATTCTTCAGGACCTACCTAAAAAAACACGGATATTTCTTGCCCGAGATAATAAATGACAATAAAGTTCTGTGATAATAAATTGAGAGAAGACAGTACTGCATCTATCAGGTTGTACTAGAAAATGGATGTGATTAATAGACTAAGAGCATATCATAAGTCAAAGAATAGACTAAGATTAAATTCCAAGTAGCAAGTCCAAAGCTATGTCATGTTCACAGTTACATATTTTATACTGTGTCACATGTGCTCCTGTAGGCCATGTGGCCATCTGGAAGACACCTCTGCCTCACCCACAACAATCCTATGAAACTAAATAAGAATGGGACCTTTAAAACAGTCCCAGAGAATGTATCTCATTAATTTTCTGGAATGGTGTGCACATGGGGAATGACAGAACACCACTGCCAAAGGCTTCTAGAGCTGAGACACTGGTGCCTGTTGGGGTAGAGAGGAATGTGTGGACCATGTCTGACCAGCTAATAAGATGTAAATCTAAAATATCTCGTACAATTCTAAAAAGGTGAAATAAATTGAAAGAAAGATGCTTCTAAGATCTCTTAAAGATGTATTATAAAAGTTTATGATTCCAGGACAACTGTGCAAGTTAGTGCAAAAGTAATTGTGGTTTTGGACCATAAACTTTAAATCATTATAACTAGGCTTAAACACATTTTTATTAATCAAAATAGGAACCATTACAATCAGAACATTTTTGCCAATGAGAAATAAGTTTGTTTCTACAGTGTAAAACCCGTGTTTCAGGATTCAATGAACTCTTGGAAAGCATTTTCTGCCTCCTGCTGGTTATGGAACCATTTTCCCTGCAAAAAGTTTTTGAGATGCTTAAAGAAGTGGTAGTCGGTTGATGAGAGGTCAGGCAAATATTGCAGGTGAGGCAAACTTCATAGCCCAATTTGTTCAACTTTTGATATGTTGGTTGTGCAATGTGCAGTCAGGCGTGGTCATGGAGAACTAGGCCCTTCCTGTGGACCAACGTCGGCTGCAGGCATTGCAGTTTCTGCATCTCATCAATTTGCTGGGCATACTTGTTAAATGTAATGGTTTTACTGGGATTCAGAAAGCTGTAATAGATCAGACTGGCAGCAGACCACCAAACAGTGACCATGATGTTTTTTGGTGCAAGTTTGGCTTTGGGAACTGCTTTGGAACTTCTTCTTGGTCCAACTATTGAGCTGGTCATTGCTGCATGTCATATAAAATGTACTTTTCATTGCACTTCACAATGTGATCGAGCAATGATTTGTTGTGTAGAATAAGAGAAGACGACACTTCAAAATGATGATTTTTTTTTTATTTCTGGTCAGCTCATGAGGCACCCACTTATGGAGCTTTTTCACCTCTCCAATTTGCTTCAAATGCCGAATGACCATGGAATGGTTGACATTGAGTTCTTTGGCAACTTCTTGTGTAGTTGTAAGAGGATCAGCTTCGATGATTGCTCTCAATTGGTCGTTGTCAACTTCCGATGGCCGGCCACTATGCTCCTCATCTTCAAGGCTGTCCTCTCGTTTGCAAAACTTCTTGAACCACCACTGCACTGTATGTTCATTAGTAGTTCCTGGGCCAAACGCCTTGTTAATATTGCAAGTTGTCTCTACTATTTTACAACCCATTTTGAATTCAAATAAGAAAATTGCTCAAATTTGCTTTTTATCTAACATCATTCCCATAGTCTAAAATAATATAAAATAAACAGTAAGTAATGTCATTACACATAAAGCGAGAAATGCTCATTAAAATGTTGTATAACATAACCACATTTATTTAAGTATATATTCCAATATCAAACAGCAAATTTCAACAATGGAAAAACCACAATTACTTTTGCACAATTAAATCTTTGTTAAGAACTTTGTGTTACATGGTGTTGGGATCTGGAAGAATGTCCACCTCCCTGCATCTTTCTGGCTATGGCAAAGCTCTCCTGAAGTGCATCAGCAGGTTAAGACTCTGTTTACATCTGAAAACAAGGAGAGAACCTGTGCCCACTCTGGATTAGTGGTCCTTCTCTAGTCCAAACTTGTCCAATCTGCAGCCTGCGGGGTTGCATGCAGTCCAAGATGGCTTTATGTGTGGCCCAACACAAACTCATAAACTTCCTTAAAACATTATGAAAATTATGCATGAATTTTTTTTTCCTTTTAGCTCATCAGCTAGTGTTAGTGTATTTTATGTGTGGCCCAAGACAATTCTTAATCCATTGTGGCCCAGGGAAGTCGAAGGGTTGGACATCCCTGCTCTAGAGCATCCCAGTGGCCTCCCACAGAAGACCTGAGAGACCCTGGGGCAGAATCTCCAATCTCACTCTTCCTTCATTATTTACAAAATTCTTTGAGGGAAAGACCTTATGAAAACTCAAGCCACTACTCAACATCCTCCTCTTTCCAAACCCAGAATTAAATCAGAAAGAAGCCTCTGATGCAAAAGCCTGAAGAATGAACCTCCCCCAAATGCCCATAATCCTACCAAGACAGTCACCACTTTGAGTGTCAGTCCTTGGAGACGGCTGCCCATGGGCCTCTCTTGCAGACTGCCATTCAAGCCCTTTTCGGAGTCCCAGGTTGCCAGCTGTTAAAGAAAAAGAGAGTGTGAAGGACAGAACAAGTACCTATAGCACACCTTAGGAACGTGCTTCCCGAACTTAGGGATCTTGATCAAGCAGACAACACTCCTCTGAGTGTCCCAGAGCCCCAGAGCCATCTTAAAATCTTAGAGAGAATAAAAATTAACAGAAATTTGTACTTCCTCCATCCCTTCATAAGGACACACTGTCTATCCATCTAAGCCATGTCACTGTGTCTCTTACAAAGTGTCTTCTTTCTTTAATTACTCCTTTGGCTTGCCCAGGCCAGAGAGCCCTTGAATTTAGCCATTGGCACCACCAGCCCAGGATGACACTCAGAAATGAAGCAAGAGACAGGGAGCCACGTGTCCTCCCTTCTGGTACCTACTGCAAGCAAGGTGAAGAGCTCACTGCCTGTCATCACTGCAGTGCAAACGTCATCATTTTCCTTCATGTCCACCTGGAGGGCGAGAATACGTGTGCTCTGGACCTGCCATCTCCTCCTGAGCCTGCGAGGTCTGTCCAGTAGCCCGATGCGCCTCTCACAGGCACCCTAAGGTGGTCAAGGAGACCCTACGATCTTGTTACCCAAACCTCCCTCTCTTACCTCCGCAAATCACTAAGCTTTCTCAAACACATCGGGTTCCCTCCTGAATCTTTGTATCGTTTCCTTTGCCTACAATGCCATTCCTCTGCAGCTGAGTCTGGTACACTCTCACTCATTTTTTTAAAATAAGTTTTCACTCTAGAATACTTTTCAATTTACAGGAAAGCTGTCGAGGTTGTGCTGATGCCCACACCCAGTTTCCCCTATTGTCATTACATTAATAGGACACGTTCATCACAGCTAATGAAATGCTTAGCCCAGTCACCACCATTTATGCAAAGCTGTGGTGGAAGCGATCTCTATTGTCTTCCATTCTGGCCCTAAGCCTGTGACCCAGCTGTGTTACCTGGGTTTCTCACCGTGTCACCTGGGGTCAAAATCCTGTCTTCACAAACTGTCTAGAGTCTCAGGCTCTTGAATTAGACCTTGGCTTGCTTATTCCCATCTCAGGATTTCTAACCTCGTTTTGAAGGCCAGATCCTCTCAAACATTAACTTACTATAACTGCTGTAGATTTATGGAAGAAGTTGGGCAATTACGGGTGTGGAATTAACATATGTTTAAGAGGCAGTAGGCTTATGTTCTAGTTGTGTTTCCACCAATTACCTGAGTGACCTCAGATACCACATTTTATAGCACAGGGCTTAAAACACAGAAGCCAGTCAATAAATACTTTTTGAAAAAATTTAACTGCACTGAAATCTCTTTTTTCCCCTATAAAATGGAATAAAAATAGCTTCCCTGCCTATCGTGTCAAGGGACTATTCAAAAGAGAAAATTGTTTTTGAAAGAATTTGTTATAAAATAACTTAATAATCACAAAGTGAAGAATCAGGATATAAAATTGTGTGCACAGCAGCCTCACTTTTTTAAAGTGGTGGTAAAATGGGAGGAGATACACTAAAAATATAATATGTGAATATGTCTAGATGGTAAAATTATGAATAATCATTATTACTTTTTTGTGCTCTTCCATGGTTTGAACAGGTTTCTCAATACCTTCCCAGAAGAGGAAATAAGCTTTTAATAATAAAAAAAAAACCTAAAAACCTAGCACAGGCAATTAAGCTCAATCCTGTCACATGAACTTGTATGATTGAGGACTGAATGGAAGAAAGGAATCAAATTATCTATTGCTATGTCAAGGCTGCTCTGAGCATCAGAACCCAAGAAATCACTCCTCTGGTTTCAAGGAGCTGTGGCCAAGGGTTGCCTATCTCCTGGAAGAGGCACACTGCAAGTTTGTCCAGGGCACATCTAATATTCCATGATTGCTCCAAGGTGGTGTAGGGCCCACGAGTCTGTCAGTTTTGGAGACAGGAAAGTGACCACTGCTGAGGCCCAGCTCCATTAAGATGGCAATTTTTTTTCCACAAAAGAAGAGGGATGGCACCAAATCATGTTAGTTGCTACTCAGACAATCCTAATGCAAGGCCATTTGAATCAAAGTAGAACTTCATGAGAAGAAAAAAAATTCCACCAAGCCTGTCATTATTCCTACATTTTTGTCTGAAAATACTTAGGGCTTAAAGTTTTTGTTTTGTTTTACATTTTATTATATTTTTGTGTGTGTTTTTAAATACAGAATTCTCTCTCCCCAGCCTTCAGGCATTCTATACTCTGACAAAGAAAGAAAAAATACTTCAAAGTGAAACCAAACTTCTGTCTTCAAACACATCAAAGGGCAATGATGTTCCAGGATCCGGGATCTTACGAGTGGGGCAAAAGTTTATTATTCCTTCACGTCAGCCTGAAGCTGAGAGCCCCAAGCTGAGTGAAGCCACCTCTTTCCACAAAGCTCTGTGCTCTTACCCAAATCTTAAGACCAGAACAGTAAACCGTCATCATTTCTGAGGAAGGCCATCCCTCTGAGCATTCGATATATAAGACCAGACCAGAGAAAGACACAGTCTAAATAAAAGACTTCAGTGGGTGCTTTTTAAAAATGAAATAAAACATTATAGATTCCCAAGCTTGTAGCCTACCAAGAGTAGGAGAGACTGCATCCCATCTACCTCCTAGGGGTGCCTGGTTCTCCCAGTTCAAAACGCCAAAGAAGGAGATTCCATCAATAAAAGCCAAATGAGGGCTATAGACTTGATAAATGGGAAACCAGAAAAACCTTTTACACAAAGTCCTGACACTTAGTCATACAGCTGCAGACCATTTCATTTGCACGTAAGTGTGTCTGCTCTTGTATTTTGCTGACAGAATTTTGTTTATAGGATCGATGAATTTATGGATACAGACACCCACTTTTGACAGCTGACCTGTCAAGATCAGGGCCTGAAAAACTAATTTCCAGTACTGTTAAACAATACAAGAACTGCTGCTATTTGATAAGACAGCTACGGTTTTCATTCATTGCTGAGATCCATTCTACCCAGACCAGAAGCGTGCACAGAGCCAGAGGTTACAACACAATCATCACTTGAACAGAGATAGATGGTTTCAAAATCTGATTGTGACAAACAACTGTTCAAGAGATCAGCCAAACTGGAGAATAAATTACACAAACCACCGGTCTCAGGCAAATATATATCCTAAGTCAATCGAGGTAATCTTCATTATAATGTTTGAGTTGTGAGATGTGAGGATTTGGGATTAAATGGGTCAAACCTCCTGGGAGAGATTGGATTTGGTGGTCTGCAGTCTAATTATCTTAAAGGTATCTTAAAGTGCTGTTCTCTTTTCATGGGAGAAAAGGACAGGGGAGGCAATCCAACTGCTTATGACGAATTTCATATATAGAACCTTGCCAATTCCTGGGTATGGGGGAAGGGAAGGAAGGAAGGAAGGAAGAAAAGAAGGAAGGAAGGAAAGAAGGTTTCATTAATCTCATATCTCATATTTAACTGTATCCAACAAGACAATAGATCAATAATCTATCTTGTCACATTTTGCAACTGAGTGAACAATACTTTGGTGGTAAGCTTGTCTGGAGGGAGCACTGCAAACAGGAAATAAAGTTCTATGACAATTTCTGTCAAACCTCATAGCTATAGTCAGAGTCCCACAAAAAAAAAAAAAGTAATTGTTGTCAGCTGAGCACAGACAACCTCAGATGGGATACAGGTTTCAGTAATGACAGCACAGTGGGTTTATCATCATGGCAGTGTGTAGACTTTCCTAAAATAGCAAGCCTCTATTAGCTTTTGTTCCTTTGCTGATTTTTATTGAAAAATAAATGGGTTCAGTGTATGTTTCAAAGGATCACAGCCTTGGGTGGGAATGAGGTGAAGGGGGAACCCACATCTTGAATCAGCTTGAATTGGTGCATTCAGTCAGCACTTATTTCAAATAGTTAATTGCACATTTTAAGCTTTGGCTAAATGCAGGGACATGTTTAGACAGAAACACAGTATCTCAGAAACAGGATATAAGAATCTGAAGATAGAAAATTAATATGTGTAGCTAGGATTCCTCAACTAAGGTCTAATTTAAGAGTTCTTTTTGGGAATTCCAGTGTATCAAGGCCACCATAGTGTGGGCCTTGGAGAGTACACACCACAGGAGATGACCATCAAGTCATATGTGCCCATGTAAAAAGGGTCAGGACCACAGCTGGTGCTCCAGACACACTGAATGGGAGGGGGAGAACTGAAAATCCCATCCCAGGACCATCTGCATGGGAAACTGAGCATTCTGTGAAAGGTGAACTTTCTTAAAATGATCCCCAGAAGAACTTGTGCTAAATGTCCAGGAGGCAAAGCCATGAGACCCTGAAATAAGACTGCAATTGGCCAGAGAACAATCACATATGACATCTTCATGAAAAACCTTGAGCAAGGTTGAAGAAAAGGTATTTCCCAAGTAGTGTTGGAGTGGAGGACCAGGAGGACTAGCAGAAGTGTCACTGACCCTGGCAACCAGGTCAATTCATGATGGAGATCATGGACATGCCCAAATTCTAGCCTCTACTATTTGAAAACCCAGGGTATATAGTGCTCACTAAGCCTACACAGAGATAGAAGGACTGATGGATGCAACGTTTCCAGCAATAGAGACTTTCCATCACATTAACAGTGAGGATGGAGGCAGTTTCACTTCTGCTTAAGAGCATAGAGTCCCCTGGTGGTGTAGTGGCTAAGGCTTTGGCGCTGTCAATGCTGCAGCCTGGGTTCGATTCCCAGCCAGGGAGCTACCCACATAAATAATAATAATAATAATAATAATAATAATAATAATAGTACAGAGAGCAGAAAGACAATATTGCTCTCATTATAAAACAAAACAAATAAAAGTCAGATAATTAACAAAAGTGTACTTTTTAAAATGTAGCCTCTAAAAGACCTGGGGTCACAAGACATCTGGAAGGAGCGGCAGGACACAAGAAATGTTTCATTTCTGACAGAGGATGGGATGAAAGAGTGGTAATTATAAAAATGGATAAAAAGAAAAACAATGAAATTCTATCAAATTCCTAAAGGGCAAGTGTGGGCCAGCATGACAGTGAGGCTCCCTGGGAGCTGGGTAGACATAAGGGAGGCCACATATACTCATCAAGCCTCCACTGTGCAGAGTGGAAAAAAAGCAATAAAACAGAGCATTCAAAAGTTATGGGACAGTATCAAATATATGTGTATCCAATGTAACACTTATGGTCCGTATGTGTGAAAAAAAAGAAATCTTAAAACTCTGTTATAAGACAAACAGCCCAATTTTTTTTTAGAGGATTGATTTTTCCAAAGAAGATACATGAAAGGATAATATGAACATGAAACTATAGATGCTCAAAAGCAAGAATCATCAAGTAAAGGCAAAAGGAGGCCACAGGACATACCACCAAACCTCACCAGAGCAGCTAAAATCGAAGACTGACATTACCAAGCGTTGGTGACAATCTGCAAAGTGGAAGTTGTGGCCACATTAAAAGGCGGTTTGGCAATTTCCTATCAAGTTAAACATACACTGAACACACCCCCCAGCAATTTCACTTTTGGTTATTTACCTAAGGGAAATATAAAGTATGTTCACACAAAAGTCAGTCCATGCGTGTTCATAAGAGCTAAAAAGGGAAACTCTCTAAATATTGATCATAGTGATTGGTGATGGATATGTGGCCTATTTATTCAATAGAATACTACTCAGCAATAAAAGCAACAAGCTGCTGACACATGCCACATTCTCGATGAAGCTCAAAAGCATTATACCAAGTGAATGAAGCCAGACACAAAAGACCACATACTTTATGATTCCATTTATAGGACTTTCTTGAAAAGTCAATATTATAGATCCTGAAAGTCAATCAATGGTTGCCTGGGGACAGGATGGGAGGAGGGTATTAAATGCAAAAAGGAAGTAGGGCTATCTAACAATAATGAAAGTGTTCTAAATTTTGAGTGTTCTGGTGATTATACTGCTGTATATATTTGTCAGAACTGATCAAACACTGTGCACCTGAAATGAATAAACTTATTGCAGGTAATTGCATCTAAATAAACCTTTCACTCACACACACACACACACACACACACACACACACACACACACTGATAGTGATTTGCAAAAGGAAACAGTTATGTGCTGGAGTGGTGAGATAATGGCACTAAACTTTACCTATCATGTGATCCAACTATTACCCCTTGGCAAAGATATCAAACCTTTTGGCAAGGATGGTAATGATGATACTAACTGTGAGCAATATTGGTACATTTGTGTCATCATGCTTGGACTAGCTAGAGCTAACTTGGTATTAAGTTACCGAGAAATCATCTATCTTTTCACTCATATGCGGAATATAAAACTGAAAGCAAAGAAAAAACGAAATGAACAAACAAACAATCCATGGGCACAATCAATAGTTTAATGTTTATTTGGGGACGAGTGGGTCAGGGAGGGGAGAAAGGGGAGGGGGTGGGAGAGGAGGGGGGGAAGCTAAATATAAGGTGATGGAAAGAGAAGTCACATTAGGTGGTGAACTGATTATACAACAAGCTGACAATGCACTGTAGAATTGTATGCCTGAAACCTATGTAATCCTTGCTAACAGATGTCACCCCAATAAGTCTAACAATAAAAATGAAGTTAAAAAAAAAAAAGAAATCATCTGTCAATCTAGATTGAATACATCTTTATAAAGGTTTAGGAAAAACATAATCCTAGGTTTACCTTCAAATAGTTCCTTAGTGTGCATTGAAAAAATAGGTGTCAAAAAGACGGGTGACACTATATATACTAATGATAGGTTTTATTAGTATATATAGAGTGCCCCATCTATTTTAATGCTTATTTCTTTTTGTGAGATGGTGCATGTACTTGCCTAAGATGTAAAGGTAGTTTTACGTGGCTACTTCTGGCATTAGGTAGAGCAATGGAATTACAAGAATGTTCATCTCTTGCACTACAATTCTGTAATGCTTAAACTGTTTTACTGAGAGGAAGCATTGCTTCTGTAAACAGAAGAAAAACAATGAAGCTATTTTCACTTTGAAACTGCACTGCAATCTAGCTTATAATTGTAATGTTGATTTTGTACCTCTCTAATTGTTTTAGGTGTATTGGTTTTGTCTCTCTAAATAAACTGCAATTTCTAGCAAGGGCAATGTCTGCAGCGAGACAAGCCAGGCTGGAATCCTGGTTCCTCCATTCTTGTGCTGAGGGACCTCTGGCCAGTCACTTAAATTTGTCATATCCTTTCCCTGGGCTCAAATGTCCCCATCTGTTATTAGTTATTAGCAGACATTAGTATTGTTACTCAAAATACTTTCTTTTCTCTCAGGTCTCTACTATGTTCGGGCTAGGCTGATCAGATGTATCATTTTAAATGGGACAGAAAGCAACCGTACTGTCCCGTTTCAAATGGTATTTATGGTCAGTCTACTGACATTTTCAATTTAGCCCAGTGACACTAGGCTGGCCATACTAGCAGTGTAAGAAAGTCTTGCCCGTTCTAATTGACTAGAATTAATGTCACCATACAAACTATATACAATATACACCAGTCTGAAATCTGATAAGTCATCTCTGACAGCCAGTACTATGAGATCTTACATGAAAAGAGCAACAGGCGTCTCTTATCATACTTCTGCTAAACTATGGGCCATTTCCTCTCTGCAGAATACTCTCCTCTTCCTTTGTTCTCTGACTCCTAGTTATCTTCTGCAGATCATTCCAGAGAGCCTTCCTTGCACATAGCAAAACTGTCCCCCTCTGATGATCCTATTGCACACTAGCCTTGAGCCTGTGGAAATGCTTTCCACAATATTTTAAAATTTATTTCTATCTATTCTCAAATATACTAAATTTCTTTTATTTCATTATTTTTACACAGCAATTTCACTTTTTAAATTTATATATTTTTATTACAGTGGCATTCAATATTATTTTATATTAGTTTCAGGTTTATAGCATAGTGGTTAGACATTTAAATAATTCAGGTAGTGATCCCCCTGATTAGTCTAGTACTCCCCTGGCACTGTATGTAGTTGTTGCAACAATATCTACTATATTCCCTAGACTGTACTTTACATTCCCATCTGTAACTACTAGTTTGTATTTCTTAATCTCTTCACCTTTTTCTCCCATCTCCCCAATCCTCTTCCTCTGTGTCAATCATCAATTTGTTGTCTGTTTCTATCTTGGTTGCTTGGTTATTTTGTTCTTTAGATTCTACTTATAAATGAGATCACGTGGTATTTGTTTTTCTCAGTCTGACTTACTTCTTGTAGCATAATACCCTCTAGGTCCATCCATGTCACCACAAATGGTAAGAGTTCGTTCCTTTTCATGGCAGAATAATATTCCATTGTACATATGTACTTCTTCTTTATCCAATCGTCTGTTGATGGGCACTTGGGTTGCTTCCATATCTTGGCTATTGTAAATAGTACTGCAATGAACATAGGGGCACATATACTTTTTTCAAATTAGTGTTTTAGATTTCTTCAGATAAGTACCCAGAAGTGGAATTGCTGGATCATAAATTAGTTCTATTTTTAATTTTTTGAGGAAACTCTAAACCCTTTTACATAATAGGTGCACCAGTTTACAATCCTATCAACAGTGCATGAGGGTTCCCTATTTTCTAGAACTTCACCAATACTTGTTGTTTAATGATTTATTGGTGATAGCCACCCTGACAGGAGTGCCAATATCTCATTGTGCTTAATTTGCATTTCTCTAATGATTAGTAATGTTGAGCATCTTCAAGTCTGTTGGCCTTGTGTATATTCTCTTTAGAAAAGTCTCTATTCTGGTCCTCTGTACATTTTTTTTAATTGGATTGATTATTTTTTTGGTGTTGAGTTATGTGAGTTCTTTATAAATGTTGAATATCAACCCCTATTGATGTACATTGGCAAATACCTTCTTCGATTCAGTAAGATGTCTTTTCGCTGTTTGCTTTGCTGTGTTATAAACTTTTTAGTTTGATGTTTTTCCAGTTGTTTATTGGTTCCCTAACCCAAAGAGATAGATTAGAAAAAATACTACCAAGAGCAATGTTTACAGCCTATAATTTCCTCTAGGACTTCCATGCTTCAGGTCTTACAGTTAATTCTTTAATCTATTTTGAGTTTATTCTTGTATATGGTTTGAGAAGGTAGTCCAGTTTCATTTTTTTGCATGTGTCTGTCCAGTTTTCCCAATACCATTTATTGAATAGAGTCTAGGCATGTCCAACCTGTGACCCAGGATGGCTTTAAATACAGCCCAACACAAATTCTTAAAACATTATGAAAATTTTTGCAACCTTTATTTTTCAGCTCATCAGCTTTCGTTAGTACTAGTGTATTTTATGTGTGGTCCAGGACAATTCTTTTTCCAATGTGGCCCAGGGAAACCAAAATGTTGGACACCCGTGGAATAGACTGTCTTTAAACTACTGAATATTCTTGCCTCCTTTGACATACAAGACCAATAGGCATGGGTTTATTTCTGGGATCTCTGTTCTGTTCCATTGATCTATGCTTCTGTCTTTATGTCAGTACCATGCCATTTGATTACTATAGACTTGTAGTATATAGTTTGATATCAGGTAGAGTGATACC
This sequence comes from Lyroderma lyra, assembly GCA_004026885.1. Classification (NCBI taxonomy): domain Eukaryota; kingdom Metazoa; phylum Chordata; class Mammalia; order Chiroptera; family Megadermatidae; genus Lyroderma; species Lyroderma lyra. Next base: position 89,729 of record PVJL010005257.1, on the reverse strand, counting down.
TCCAATTTTGTTCTTCTTTCTCAAGATTGCTGTGGATATTCAGGGTCTTTAGTGATTCTATTTAATTTTAAGATTATTCATTTTTGTTCTGTGAAAAATGCCATTGAGATTTTGATTGGATTGCACTGAATCTATAGATTGTTTTGGGGAGTACAGACATTTTAACAATGTTAATTCTTCCTATCCTTCAGCATGATATGTCCCTCCATTTATTTGTATCTTCTTCAATTTCTTTCTTCAAAGTCTTATAATTTTCCAAGTACAGGTCTTTTATCTCATTGCTTTATTTGATCCAATTGTAAATGGAAACTGTGGCCAACGTATCCCTTCTGATTCACAATCACCATATGCAGGTGTGGGACTAGCCCATTCCACATCTCTGCCTCTCCTACCAGTTTTGGCTTTATACACACACACACACACACACACACACACACACACATACACATACATATACATATATATACATACATATACGTGTGTGTGTGTGTGTGTGTGTGTATGTGTCCTTAGTTATAAAATTTCTGTTCAGCTAGACTTCAGATGGCTCTCCAGGTTTATTGTTCTATAATTTAGTTGTAATTTTAGTGTAGTCATGGGAGGAGGCAAGCACAACATTTATCTACTCTGCCATGTTGGATCTTTCTACTATATTTCTTTTAAGACAGGGATTATCTCTTCATTTTGATTCATTTTATTAGAAAAATTAATAAAATTAACCATTCTCTGGGCACTTCCTTATTAACTAATTGGAATTTCATTCTTTTCTTGAACTCTAGCTCCCAGGTTATGTCCCATATCTGAGGTTCTGTAAAAGGTGTTCTCATCCAGCACTTATTTATAATGATTAAAAATCCCTGGGCTATATTTTCTCTTTTGCAAACTACGTTTGGGTTTTGTAAACTTGCTTTAAGACTTTGAGTTATTAAAAAGTATTAGTAAAATGAATTATTTGGCATGCGTTTCTAAAAATCCACTTTTTATATCTTTACCTCTAGACCAGCACTATCCAACTATCCAAATTTTGGCTTCCCTGGGCCACATTAGAAGAATTGTATTGGACCACACATGAAATACACTGACACTAATGATAGCTGATCAGCTAAAAAAAATGGTTCACAAAAATATCTCATAATATTTTAACAATTTGTGTTGGGCCACATTCAAAGCCATCCTGGGCCACAGGTTGGACATGCCTGCTCTAGACACTTGTTACATAAAGTGTGGTCTATGGACCAGGTCACCTGGGAAATTCTTTAAATCAAAGAATCTTGGTTCCATCTCATGTATAGTGAGTCATTGTCTGCATTTTAACAAGATTCCCAGGTCATACATAGGCATGGTAAAGTTTGAGCAGTTTCTCGATCATGCCACTATTATTTCTTGCCTAGAATCTTTATGAGCTGCTTTACTTATCTCTCAATTCCTTTCTTATCTGCCTCATTTCTAATATCTATTCAGCAATCAGCATTTTATTTCTTTCTTTTTGTTTTTTAATTAAAATTGTTTCATTTTACTCTCCTTCTTAAAACTTTCAAGTGGTTTCTTGTTAAACTCAGATTAAAAAGCATATATCTTTTTCATGGCCTGTAAGATTCTTCAAGACTTGGAGATGCCTACACTTCAATCTCATCTCACGCCACCCTTTCCACCTTGCTCACTACACCCCTCTGACACTGGCCACCTTTCAACTACTCTCTCAAGCCAAGGTCTTTCCTATCTTAGAAACTTTGTGTGCACCCTTCACTTCCCTGATAATTGTTATCTCTATCTTTCAGATTTCATGGTTGGCTCTTTCTTTCCTGGTAGGTCTTACTCAATAAGTTTTCCTCTTGATAAAGCTTTCCCAGATCACTCTTCCAAAGTACACTTAATATTCTCAAGCACAAGACTTTGTTTTATTTATAACTCTCAAATATTATGATTTCTAAAACAACCCTCCATGATAGAAATTATGTCTATTGTGCTTATTTTTGCTCAGCATCATAGACTCAACATCTGATAAGATTTCTGGCATGTAGCACACATTTAACAAGTATTTGTTGAGCAAATAAATAAATTAATGAACTAATCTAGGAGTCAGCAAACTTTTCTATAAAAGCTAGATAGTAAATATTTTAGTCTTTTAAGACAATACAGTCTCTGTTGTCAATTAATTACTTAATGAGTGTGGTTGGATTCCAATAAACTTTACTTACAAATTAAGTGGCAGGCTGGATTTGGCCCAAAGACCATAGTGTATGGATTCCTAATAGTTGATACCTATATTTCAATTGTTTCCTCTCCCTAGAATGTTCTACCTTCCAATTTATCTTTTCAAAATACTATCCTTTTAGGTTTAACTTAATATTTTTTAAAAACTGTTTAATTGTCATTTTTTCAGAAAAAAAAAAAAACATTTTATCCCTCTAACCAGAAGTGATAGAACTCCCTTCATTCTTTTTAAAAATTATTCTTATTTTTCAATTACACTTGATATTCAGTATCATTTTATATTAGTTTCAGGTGTACAGCACAGAGGCTAGACATTTATATAACTTTTGAAATTATCCCCCTCCAATTAGTCCAATACCCACCTGGCACTATATACATAGTTATTATAATAGTATTGAGTCTATTCCCTATGTTGTAATTTATAGCTCTGTGACTCTTTTGTAACTATCTATTTGTACTTCTTAATCCCTTCATCTTTTTCACAGAGTACCCCAAACCCTTTCCCATCTGGCAACCATCAGTTTGTTCTCTGCATCTATGAATCTGTTGTTGGTTTGTTTATTTATTTTGTTCATTTGACTCTACATTATTAGTGAGATCATATCTGAAGAAATCCAAGACATTAATTCAAAAAGGTATATGCATCCCCCTGCATCCTTAAGCACGATGCTTCCTCCATTTTCATGGGACTGATCACATTCAGATTTCCCTGACAATTCTGGTAGCAATTGTATTTTCTAAAGATAGTTGTGACAATATTTGCCAACTCACATGCTCTTCTATAATGTGATTTCACCACCCTCTATCAATAAGTGAAGTATAATTCTGTTTTCTTGAAATCTGGTCTGAATTTGATGCTGCGTGTCTTTGAGGCAAGGTCAGAAAAGGCTGTGGAGGTTCTGCTTGACTTTTGAACAGGGCTTTTCAACCTTGGTATCATTGCCATTTTAGGTCAGATAATTCTTTGTTGTGAGGTACAGTCCTATGCATTGCAGGATGTTTAGCAGCATCACTGACCTCTATTAACTAGATGTCAGTAGCATTACCTGCTTCAGTATGACAATCAAAAATATCTCCAGATTGCCAAATATCCCCCGGCAGACAGAACCACCTCCCATTTAAAACCACTTATCAAGGAGAAGCCAGCTGCCATGGAAAAACTTCAACAACCCCGAGACCACCATGCAGGAAAAATCACATGTGGTTATTTTGGCACCAGTCTCAGATGAATACACTTCCAGCCACCCCTGCCAAATCAATAGAAAAGTGAAGTCATCCAGACATTTCAGATCAGCCTATCAGGCACTTGAGAACCAACCAGTGATCTCAGTTAATGTTAGAAGAATCACCAAGACAAGCCCTGACCAAATTTCAGACATGCACAATACTTCAGATACAATAAAATTGTTGTTTATGATAGAAAAATTTGGTGTCTTTGTCAGATAGTAATAATAACTTGAACAGAATTTGGCACCCGGAAGTACGTGGCACTCTAAGGAAACTAGAAAACACATGGAATCGACTTTAAGACGGTGTAGCAGGAGCAATCTTGAAGGACCTTAAAGAGACTTTTAGTAGAAGTAAAATGGGCCTCAAGGAGACTGACTGTAAGAGGTTAAAGGAAAATATTATTGCAAGCTAGAGGGAAGGGTATCCTTATTACACAGTAGCAGAAAATTTAGCAAAATTGTCACCTGACATAATATGAACAATAGAAAAATCTACTTAGTAAACTGATGAATCTGGCTAAGAAAGTATCAAGAAGGACATTGAAGTGTTCTGTCTTCTGTTAGTTGTGTATCAGAATGTAAGCAAAGACACATACTCATAAGTAGTTCATAGATAGACTAAAGAAGGAATGTGGTTTTCAAGCAAAATTGAGAGAAAAATTCAAAGAAGCCATGATTTTTTGGATTTAAAACTAAAAATATTTCTTAACCCCAGTCTTTGCTAGCAGAAAAATTCCAAAATAATAGAGGTTCTTGATGCAAAGAACAAATCCTGCAGGTTATTCAGAAAATGTGGACCCATGAAATCAGAGGTACAACTGTAAAACCCTTTCTTAAGACCTTAGAAATACTTGGCTTTCTAAGTCAAGAGACAAATGGCTTTCTACAATTTCACAAATGTGTGTTACAGACCCCTTCTGATAGACTATAAAGTTCTAAAACTCCATAGCAGCATGTTAGGGAGCTCGAGGAAGAAAGGAGCCCCTCTCAAAGAAATTTGTAGGTATGGTCTTCATCTAATAAAGAGAACAACCAATAAACTTAATTAAAAATTTTTAAAAGACTTGTAATGACAGAAGTATAGCCAGCTTAGACTAAATGGGACAGAGGTAACATAAAATGAAAAAGAACTTCCGTGCAAAAAGCAGCTGAGAAAAGGATTCAGCTGTAAACAGAGCATACATTTCTATGGAAAAGTAAGGATGACTTAGAAGGCAAACTCAAGAGCTCAGAGGATGGATCAGGTGGAGAGTCATTCTCAGGAAGCAGTCACAGGCCCTAATCAAGATGCTAATAACGTAAGCCCAGATGGATATCAGGATTGCTATGGACCAGCAAGCATTACATGCCTCCTATTACCTCTCTCCCTTATGGATGGTAATGTTCATTGCAGCTATCCAATCACTACCTTACCTTTATCTATTGAATTTGAGGAGATACTCAATATATAACTTGTCTTTTTAAAGGGAGTTCTTCAGATTGGTAGGAACTGTAATTGGAGAGCTGAATCCAAGAATCTGTATCTAAAGAGCTTCATTCTCACCTTGACCTAATTGAGATAAGATTCTAGACTTTGATCTGATGCCGTAGTGGAATAAGATTCTAGGGTTCTTCTGAGAAGAAATGAGAGTCATTTCCATTTGGGCAGGGGGCAGAGGGTGGATCTTAGTGTCCAGCGAAAGGCCTGCAGCAGACTGTGTCTTCCAAGGGTAGAAACAACATCATTCATCTCACACGCTCTTCCACAATGTGGCCTTGCCACTTCCCCAGCACCATGTAGCGATTAAGCCCTCTTCATTCCCTTGAAGTTTGACTGGTTTTACTTGAAATTTATAAATTGTGGTGCAAATTACCCCACATTCTAAGTGGCCATGTGGCATCCACTTGGTTCTCTTGTGACACTTGCTCTCGTCAGAAATCCAACAGCCCTGAGACCATCATGTTGAAGAGGCTACATGTAAGCACTCTGACAGAGAGTTCCAAATGAACCCAGCCTTCCATCACCCTACCAAGGTGCTGACATACAAGTGAAGCACTCTGGAACTCACCAAACTGGCCTATCTGCCGAAGGAGTGTACCTAAGTGATCTCAGTTAATGCCATGAGGAGCAAAAAAACCATCCAATCAAGCCCTGCCCAAAGTCTTAACCTGCAGAATCTGAAAGATATAATAAAATGATTTCTGTTTGAAGCCATTAAATTTGGGAGTAGTTTGTTATGCATTAGTAATAAGTTTCCCAGGCATTTGTCCTTATGCTCATCTGAAAGGTATGGGTTGATTCATTCCTCTCTGTATTCTCACAGCATCTAAATAATGCCTCCCATACAATAGGCAGACTTGGTTATACTCTATAAAGCACTGTCACATACTACATCTCATTTGAGTGCCACCCACATTTTGTGAGTTAAGCAGAACAGGAATTATTATCCTCAGTTTTGCAAGTAAAAAAACTAAGTCTCAGGTTTTGCAACTTGATGTGTATCTATTAAATGGTTTAGGGAGCTAATATAAAATTGAATGTCAACTGTAATTGAAAAAAATTTTAATTTAAAAAATAGTTTAAGGAGGCTGTAAATGGAAGACTTCTGAATCCAAGACCATTGGACTTTCCTTGTAAAATGTTCCTTCTGTATGGAGTAGGGCCTGCATAAACATTTCCTTACTTTATAAAGAAAAAAAGGACACATGTCTGCAAGGCAGTTAATTTCCATTATAATGAAATTTCATCTGGACTCTGGAGGTACTGAGCAGGAAGAGAACCCAGACACCTTCATGAGGTCAGCATTCTCCCATTCTCCCAATATTTCATTGACATTCTGGGAGCCAGATCATTCAACTGGTGCAACCTGGAAACCTCACAGGCCTCATTTCCTCTTGTCCCTTCATCTTAGCCCCACACCGAAGACACCTCTTCAATTGCACAGAAGGCTAAGGAATTCTCATTCTCCTCAGCACCTGAATCAAATAACTAATGTTTTCCAGAAAATGTATTACAATGGTGACGATAAAAGAGTTAAAACTTACCCATGAAAGTGACTAGTATATATAACCTGGCAGTGAGATTAGGAAGTAGAAAGCAAGAGATAGAGATTTGGAAACCATTTCATGTTATCTGGGGTAGTGAAATCCTTGAGCTGTCTATGGAGATAATGTAGGATGAGAAAAATGATTCTTCCCATTTTTAATTTTCCTTTTCTTAGCCCATAATCAGAAGGTTTATGATATTTTTCTCCAGTACTAGAAATTCTTCTTTAGATTATGCATGTATCTCAGATCTGAAGGTAACCCAAAGAAAACATCTTTATTTCTACCATAATAAAAGTGAGCAGTGACCAGCACACTGCTTTGTAAGATTTGGAGAGCACTCTGCCTCTGATGAGCTTTAAGGCTATGCACAGGAAAATGTCTTAAGAGTGGGAGCATCTGGCCATCTTGACTGTGTGCATCTGAAGGACAGCAGCTAAGAGTGTCTGTCTCCTACTGAACTCCAAAGCCCTGAGCTCAGAGCAAATACTCAATAAGGACATTTGTACTGAACTAAAATGAATGGAATAGAGTATAACGTTCACTTGACTCCTTTTTGGTCAAGAGGCAATACAGTATAGTATAATGTGGTGGATGAAAAACTTGCAAATCAAGAATAAGTTTGCCTGAGAAATATCTTATGACCTTAATTAATTAATTTGAATAACCTATGTCTCATTCCAATCACCCGAAAACTGAGGGTAGGAATTTTTTATATATATTCTCTCCATTGAATCCATGTATGAAAAAAGAGTGTTGGGTGCTACAACATGAAGCAAACAGTTGGTGTTGTATTAATAATACTAAAGCTATCATTATCTTTGGCAGAATGAGTTTGGACAGAGTTGAATTTGAGTCCTATCTCAATCACATGCTAATTATGGCCTGGAACAAGATACTTAACCCTTTTTAGCCTCAATCTTTGCATCTTTAAAATAGAGAATATAATAGCATTGATGGCAGGTTCTTGTAAGTTTTTAAATCCACCAATATTCTAATCACTGCCAAATTTATATTCTTAGATCAGATTTCTTCCCTGGGCTCCAGATTCTAATATTCAGGTTTCAATTTGATATCTCCATTTGAATACCAAGTAGACAACTCATAGTCAAAAATCTGCAAAATACAACTTTTGATCTCCAAGCTCTCTAAATACACATCATGCAATAATCTTTTATTTTCCTCCTCATCTCACTTACAAGCACCATCATCCACCTAGATGCTTAAGCCCAAGACACTAGAGTCATCCTTGATTTCAGGTCCCACATAAAAGCCACTGGTGTTTGATTCTTCCATACTTCTGAAATATATCCCCAAACTGAACCATCTCTGAATACCAAATACCAAAATCTGAACCCCAGTCACCATTACCATTTAGATCATTGAAATTGCTTTGTAATTGGTATCCCAATTATCATTATACTATTTCCATGCCCACCTCATATGGTTACAGGCAGTTACTCTTCATTAAATATCAGTATGTTCCCCTAAGTTCCTCAGCTTTATCTCAGTAAGGTTGAGGTCACTTCTGGGGAACATTTTCTCTAGGCAGTGACTCAGAGATCTAAGTAACACCTACCTTGTGATTATGCCCTATTTACATGTGACCTCCATGGCACTAAAGAAGAGATGGAAGGATAAACAGAAGCTTTTATGAACTCCTGGAACAAAAGAAGAACCCCTTCTGCAAACATTCCCATTCATTAGAACACAGGCACATGGCCTCATTATTAGCATATGGCTTCTACATGGGAGGTGAAACCATGGATGACCCTAAAGTCTTTGCTTAAGCAATTAATTTTGCATAAACAAGCAATTAACTTATATTGTATTAAGTTTCTGACAATAGCACAGTCTAGCTTATCCTGACCATAGTCCATCCTTCACACAACAGGCAGAGTGACATTTCACAAACATAAATGATTTCATATCTCTCCTTATTTAAAATGCTTCCTTAATTCCCAATTAAATAAGATCCAATCTCCTAAGCCCAACCTACAACATGCTCCATAATCTGAACCCTGCTTAGTTCTCTAACAACATCCTATCACTTCCTCCAAGTCATCTAAAACAGTCATTCTGGACTTCCTTCTGTTTCTCAAATATTCCAAAATTATTTCTAGTTTAGAGCCTTTGTACATATTCTTCCTCTAGAAATATTTTTACCTAGAACTATTCTGCATTGGCTTCTTTGAATCAATCAGCACTTGTTTTCTCCCAAGGAGAAATTCTAAGTAGACTCCCCAACTAAGTCCCCTCTATCCTATTATCCTGTTTTGTTTCTGAATAGTATACATGACAATATGAAATTATCCAACTTATTTTATATAATTGCTGGAACTTTTATAAATGTATACTTTATCTTCCCTCATTAGAATATACGCTACTTAAGGACAAAATATTTTTGACCCATTTTCATAAGTACTATCAGCCCTTATTAAAATGCCAGGCACAGAGCAGGCACTCGATAAAAGCTAATGATTATTACTGTCATTATAACAAATAATAAAGATATGCATGCCTATTTTTATAGCTAGCTGAATTCCAACAGCAACATCCATCCCAGTACAGACAGGTGAATGGAATGTGGGTCTGAAAGAATCCTAATATGAACTCATATATTCAGAGAAGATTCAGTTATGTCAGAAGCACAAGATTCTTCTGACCCATTTTCACTTGAGAATTTGGGCATCTCATCATCTGTCATGATGATTGGTTGAAAGGTGTGATACTCTTGTGTCAAAAGCAGGGTTACTTCCCTGACCTCATAGACAGAATGCCTTGCAACAGAAAACATTTATAAAAACTAAAAAGAAAGAAAACCAGTAATTACATGGAAAAAAAATATTTTCATGAAAGAGAATGTGCAATTACCTAACAAGCGTGAAAATATGTTCAATCTAATAACATAAAAAGACATGTTGTAGTGATATGTTATTTTTTGCTTATAAAAACATTTTTGAAAATAAAATACCTAGTGATGATACAGTGAAATAAACACAATAACAATCCAGGATAAACTGATACTCTGTGGAGAGTACTTAGCAGTATGTCTCAAGAGACTAAAAGCTATACCTCTTGACCAGTTATTTCAGTTCTTGGAAACTTTCATAGTGAGATAATTCTACATATTAATGACAAAAAAATTATCCACAAAGATGATCATCAGGGAATTAAATATGGTAAAAACAAACAAACAAAATGTATACTTTAAAATCCAATTACATGAGAATTGTTAAATAGTTATGGTCTACCCCCAGAGTTAGTATTATGCAGCATTAAAAATTATTATCAGAGCTCATAATGACATTAGAAATCATCATGACCCTAAATGTTGGGTAGTAATAATTAGAAGGGAAATTTTCTAACTGTTGGAGAAATATTAAGTCAGTAGAAATAGAATATGCTGTGTCAGTGGGTTGAAGGGAAGCTGTGGGAGAAAAGGATAGGAGATAAAGAGAGATTCTGGGTGTTTAACTTCTTACAATATGAAGAGAGAAGGGAGCCAAGAGCAGATTTGAATCCAACTACATGGAGCAGAAAGGCTGGCTAAGTCTGAATTGCAAAAGCATCGCTTCTGGTTGCCCTAGTTACAGGCCTCCTTCTCTTGTTAATGGCATTATACATGGGCCAAGTCCCATGCAAATGAAGTCAGCGTCTAATAGGAATGAACAGGATTGGCTCTAACAAGCTCTTCCCCTGGGCAGGTCTGAGGAAGAAATTGGGAAGTGTTTCTACAGGAGGCAAAGGTGACATTAAGAAGAGACAATGTCACCTTCAATATAAGAATGTACTGCTGCTGAAAGCTTGAGTACACCAGATCTCTTGTCACTCCCACCAAGGTGGTGCCATCACCTCAGTAAGTCCACATGCTTTCACCTGCTCAGTCCGGTGTCTTGTACGTGGGAGAGGAAACCTCAGTTTCAAAATATGGCACAGCTCATTCTGCTCAGCAGCTTTCAGGGTCAGTGTGGGTAAAAGATGAGGAATCAAGATTACATGATTTTCAAAAGAAACAAAAAACACGAATGATAAAAATATTTTTTCAACCATATATATTTCATGTGCATATGGTATGTATAGAGATACATAATAATAGATACAGATGTTAATAATGATTCCTTTAAGTAGTGATATTATTGCTGAATTTTTACTTTAGAATTCAATGCATTTTAAAAAATTTTATTAAAGTTTAGTGGGCCTTCATGTTCACTGCAGCATTATTTACAATAGCCAAGATATGGAAGCAACCTAGGTATACATGCATAGATAATAGATAAAGGACTAAAAAAAAGATATGACATATATGTATATAAATACACAAGCAATGGAATATTATATAGCAATAAAAAGAATTAAATCTTGCCACTTGCAACAACATGGATAGACCTAAAAGGTATTATACTGAGTGAAATAAGCCAGACAAGAAAGACAAATAATACATGATTTCACTTATACACTCATATATAATCTAAAAAAAGACAAAAACAAAAACAAAGAAACAGAAACAGAGTCAGAGAAACAGAAAACTGACAGTTGCCAGAGGGCAAAAGATTTCAGGGATGGGTGAAAAGGGTGAGGGGAATACAAAGTACAACCTTCCAGTTATAAAATAGAATTCAATCCATTTGAAAATTTTGTATAATGAACTTGACTTGCTTTTATAATAAGAAAAATAAGCTGTAATTTAAAATGAAGCTATGTTTTTAAGCAAAAAGTCTCGGCATTCATGGTTTAGAAGCCCAGGGGTATTGGTTGTCATGTCAGTGATCAGCTGAAAACAATCATGCCCACATTTATGCCCATCAGCCTACTTCGACTGGCCAGGACACAGCCACATCGGGCTTCCCAAAGTGACCTTTCTTAATCCACATTCTTTAATGAAGCTTGGAATGGACAAACTGTAGAAAGAGTTGATGTTCCCCTTGAGTGTATCTTTATGATTCTTGTAATTGGTACAAGACCAAAGCACACACAATCCTAGCGCTCAGGCCCTTTACGATTTAAAATGTTTGGGAAACACATCCCTGGGCCAGCACTAAGCTCATGCTCTTGGAAACATACTCCAGCTGAACCAAGTCCAGACATCCTGAATGCAATTGCAAGGTAAATGTTGAGATATGTCTAACCACCTTGTGCAAGGTTGACAAAGCCTTGTAGGTGACCTTGTGCTGTGGTCTCCACATTTCCTGGACACTCGTCCTTCAGTGAAAGAATGTTAAACTTCAAAACAGTATATAAATGCTTATTAATGGATAATATAGATGTACACTAATGTATCATATATTACAAAATATATACAGTATAATATTACAAGTGGAGTTACAGATACAATAAATTATTCTTAGATATCTTGCCAGACTCGATAGATTATATCATTAGGGAATATTTTAAAACCCAATATACACTTAAGGTGAGGTTCATTATCAATCATTATAAACTGAATTTGATATCTTAAATAGTTCTGTTAACAACTTAGAATTGTTAAATGAACTTCCTATTAGACCAGAATATATTTTCATTGTTTTTACCCTATAATATGGCCTACAGGGAGCTCAGACTAAGATCTGAAGAAATGTCCACTCTTCCATTTTCATATGGTTAGCTGTGTTTCCCTTATTAGTATTATCCCCAATCTGTAAATTATTAACAGGTAACTTTGAAGCTGCCCCCCGAGGGCATTATGTAACATTATTTTAATTAAAACACAAAATAATCCACGAATCCTTTAACAGGAAAATATGAATTACATACATTATAATTTATTGAAATCAAATGAAAACTTGGGCACTCAGCAAACCATCTGTGTTCTGAAATCCCTCTTTTTGCCTCAGGGTGCCTAAAATTCCACACATCAGTACTGCATGAAGTGCAGTCGGTGGGCCCACGCCAACCCTCAAGCTGTTTCTACTCCTCGACAAGATGAGTAGAGAAAACAAAAATAAGTGTTTATAAACACCTAGCAATCTGATAAATTACAATGCCATCTAATTTAACTAGAAGAGGGAAGAACTTGTATTTTGTATGTCTTTTATTTCCTTTCATCATTTCAGAAATTAATTTTATTGTACTTCCTGAAAATATTGTTTGGTGGCAGGTTGAAAATAACAATAAGTCATCCTTTATTACAAATAGTCGCGAAGCACTGCCATGTGTAAACGTGGACAGACTGCTGGTGCGGCCAGAGTGAGGGGGCTGTCAAGCACACAGCAAGGCCAGGATCAAGGCCTGAGCAATTAGACTGGTAAAGATACAACAAGGCTCTTTCAGATCCAGACACTTTTATACTTCTATAGACAGGGAAAGGCAGAGGAACCCAATGTCCTAAATCCCTGGGAGCTTTTTACCACACACCAAAAATGATGGCACAGGAACAAAAGGGTCTCGAGGACTGTAATGCAAATGGTGGGATATCCTGTTGCTTGGGAGCTAGTTCTAGATCTCAGCTAAGTGGTTTTATAGCCTGCAGTTATACCCTGTATTCAGAGAGCCTCTGAACTCATCAGTATCTGAAAAGCAAGGAGAAACTGTCTCAGGCCCAGCCCCCCAAGAAAAATAGGGAGGGGAGTGGGAGACGACCTCATAGCAACTCTTCGCAGGACTCCCTTAGGTCCTGTTGCAGGAGGATCCATCACAAGGCATTCCCCCAAGATTTACATTAGCTGCAGTTCAAGCCTGTGCCCATGTGCCTATCTGAACATAGGCAAGGTCATCAGGCATCATGGCTGAACCATTCCCCTACAAGCACCAGTGTCAAACTATATGATAAATATTGTAAAGTTCTTTTTTTCTCAAGTTTTAGGAAATAAAAGCTCTATAATGAAACATTCTAATTATATCCTCTCTCACCCAACAGCCCATTTCACTCATGAGATCGCTGATCTAGTGAAATCCCCATATGATGTCAGAATCCACATGACAGTAGGCTAAATTACCACTTAAATACTCAACAGATTGGAGGAAAGGGGGCTGACTTCCATCACAGGTGTCATTTTCCAAATCTGAGCAATGATTCACTGAGCTATTTCTTCTCCTGAATCATCAATATATTCATTAATTAAACAAACACTTATTGAAGCTCTCCACATGCCAGAACCTGACAGGCGTACGTCACAAAGATGAATGAACCACAGTCCCAATTCTAGAGAAATGTACAATCTAGAAGGGAGAAGAGTGCAACGATAGAAAGTAATTAAAATCATAAGAAGAGGGTTTGTAGAATGCACCGTGGAGAGACAGAAGAAAATCCTCCAAGCCTAGAGGACTAAGGAAAGTTATGACAAAGAGAGTGACATATGATGCCAAAGCGTGAGCAGGATTTCCCCCAGAGAACAACAGAAAGATCATTGCTTCTTAAAGGAAGATAATGAGCAAAGCGGTGGAGGGGAAAGAGAGCAAGTCATACTGAGAGAAGTCCCCCTGCCCCCAGAAAAGGGGGACCAAACAAAAGTTTCCTTTCCTTGAGTTCCATCCAGAAAAAGACATCAGGGCATATTGGAAAGATGTTGTTGGGCTTGAAAGTCAAACTTAGGCTCAAATTTTAGTGCCTCCCCTTGTACACTGCATAATCTTGGGCAAGTAACTCAGCCTCTTTGATTCTGGTTCTTCACTTGCAAAATGATGAAAGTATACCTTTAAAGGGTCACTTACAGGATGACAGTAGACTGGGTAGACTGTATATAAAATGACTGGCATATTAGAGATATTGAATTTATTTTTATGATTATGATTTCTCTTAAAGCGCTTGGGAAATTTTTTTAATCAGTCTAGTCCTTCTAGCACAACAGCCCTTCTGGTACTCGAAGCAGACAAATAGTGTGCCCGTGAGAGTTTAGTCTGCTCACCAGCTCTGCCCAGTGTTCCTTATAAGGCATGGTTTTGAGTTGCCCCTTTCCAAACGTAATCCAATTTTATTTCATACATTGGTAAAAGGGCAGCTAGAAAAGGCCAGGGCTCCAAGCCTGGTCTGACCTGGGTAGATGTTTCAGTTATCTATTGCTCCAAAACTACCTACCTCCAAACAATTATGTCAAATAACTCAGTGTGCTAGTGGAGCTCCTTTGTGGGACTTCATTCAGCTATGAATCAGCAAGGGGCTGAGAAGACTAGACCTTGCTCTCCAGGTCGTCTTCACCGTAAGCTCTTTCAGACATGTCCAGCTCATAGCGTGTCCTGGAGGCCAAGAGGAAGCTGAGTGGCCTCCTGAGTACAGAACTCCCCCAAAGTCACTTCTGCCTCTTTGTCAAAGCACAGCCCTGCCAAAGGAGCTGTCTACTGAAGGAGCTGTCTAATGAAGGAGCATCTACTGAAGCCCTTAGTCCCTGGACTTCTCCTCTGTTTACCTTGTCTGTTTCTCATCCCTTAGATCCTGCACTTAGTTCAGGGAACATCCCCAAAGTTAGATACCTAGAGGGGCTGTACACAGGTAGCAGGTAAACTTTTTATCAAATTTTGATCAAAAAGTGCAGTTACCTCCTTTTAAGCTAGAAAACTACTAACTGCCTCTATCTCCCCATTGTTTGTGGAGCTGGTAATGGTGCCTACCTCATTAGGATGTCCTGAGGGTTAGAGGAGTTCCTATTTGTACAGTGTTCCAAACAGCACCCATAGCACAATGGAGTATTACTTGGTCATAAAGAAGAATAAAATCTTACCTTTTGCAACAAGGATGCAACTAGAAGATACAATGCTAACTGAAATAAGTCAGGCTAAGAAAGACAAATACCATATAATCTCACTTATATGTGGAATCTAAAGAACAGAATAAATGAACAATCAAAATAGAAAAAAAATGCAATTAAGAAATGTGCAAATCATCATGCTAAGTGAAATAAGCCAGACAAAAAAAAAACAAGAACTACATGATTCCACTCATATGTGGAATATAATATTAAAAGCAACAAAGAAACAAATCTCATGGACACGGTCAATCATTTAGGAGTTATCTGAGTGTAAGGGGGGAGGGGGGGAGGAAGAAGGGACACAAATATGTGGTGATGGAGAGAGAACTGACTCTGGGTGATGAACACATAACACAACACATAGAAGATGTAATGTAGAATTCTACACCTGGAGCCTATGTAATTTTTACTAATCAATGTCATCCCAATAAATTTAACAATAAAAAATAGCAACCATAGGCTTGCGATTACATTAATACAAAAGGGGCAAAGAGCTTAGTGTACAAAAAAAATGGACAAATGTCTGGACGCCTGTTTATAGATATAAGTAAGGAATGAGAGAGGGGGATGGAGAGTGTGAGAGAGAGAGATCACCACAATGAGGAATGTTCCAGTAGTGTCCAGCTTATGGCTGGGCATTGATATGTCTTTGCAGCTATGGGAAGGTCTCTGAGAGGTCAAGTTGTCACATCTGATTTCAGAATGAGATGACTAAGGGCCAGGGCCAGGAGAGAGGCCTGTATAATTCAGAGTGAGTTCTTTTCAGACTTTTCCTATCCAAGTCACCAAGGTGTGGGGCCCTTGGAGGAGCACACAGGCTGAACTGAGGGACCTGCCACCCTTAGAGAGTCTAATACAGCAGGGTACCATGCTGTCCTCTCTTCTCAGGCTCTGGAGTGGCACTTCAGTTCAGGCACACGAGGACACCTGTGCAGGGAGCCCTGAAAACAAAGCAGACCTGAAAACATGTGACATCAGCTCCCTCCAAACACCCACCTCAGTAGATGCTCCTTCTACTGAGATGGGCCTCCAGCACAGCTTCAATGCCTCTAGCTCCTCTTTGAGGTTCAGTCACCCTTGCTCCCTGGGAAGAAGCAGCCCCCACTCAGGAACACCTCCTGCTCATTATCTGTGTGCAAGAAGGAAAAATTTGCCCATGGCCCAGCCAGAGCTCAATGCTGACACAGCTCTGAGGAAGTGAGCTGACCCCGCTGCTGCTGTGGTGAGAAGTGTGCAAAAGGCCAAGAGGAGCTGATGCCCAATCTGTATATGGGTGGGGCAAGGACAGAAAAGCCTCTCAGCTGTCTTCTGTGGGGGTTGGCACGCACAGAAAAAAGTTATAATGATCTTTGATCAGGAGAGGCAAAGAGGGGCTACCAGGTCTGGGTGGTCTTACAACCTTTCAAAGCATCCCCAGGTAGTCGCTGGCCTTGTTGTTGGAGAAAGGCTAGGAAGAAGCTGAATTTGGACAGAGTTCAGCAACAGCTTGATAGTGTGACAGACCCTGCCTGGGGATGCTGGAGCACTGAGGAAGGAAGCAGGGTTGAACTAAGTACAGAGTATGGAGGTTGAGCTGAACCAGGTTCAAATTCTAGCTGCACTCCAAACATGTGTGTGATCTAAGAAAATCATTGAAATCTCTGAGCCTCCATTTTCCTACCTGCAAGGTGAAAACAATCATAGTGCCTGCTGCAAGGTTACATGATAAGGGTGCTGAAAAAGTGTCTGGAATTTTCTTGGAGTTCAGTAAAGCCTGCAGCACAGCCCTGTGCTGGGTAATATTCTAAGGGGGAATGTAAGCACCAAACAGACCCAGAAGGCTGGTGAGCAGCGGCTCACGGATCAAAGCATTCCCGGGGCAGCCTCACACAAGCTGACCCTCCTTGAGCACTGAGGACATCCTTGCAGATGCACCAGCAGAGGGAGTAGAGAACAATGGTTAGAGTACATGCCCACACTCACATTCCTTAATTCCACTTCTGTGTCTGCCACTTCCTAGCTGCATCATTTTGGGCAAGATCCACAGGTTCTTTGTACCTCAGATCTTTTCATCTGTAAAGTGAAGTTAATAACTGTTTCAATTATCTTTTGCTGCATTATCAAACAATTGAGAAACACAGTAGCTTAAGGCAGACATCATTTCAATTATTTTATTTATTTTCTCATGCTTTTGCAATTTGGACAGAGTTCAGCAGTCGCTCGCCTTTGCTCCCTGCAGCATCCATCAGAGAGGATCAATAGGACCACAGGATCTATGTCCAAGATGGCTTCCCTCACATGGCTGGAAGGGTGGTGGGGCTGTCGGCTGGAGCTTCAGTTTCCGACCAACTGGCTTATCCTCATTGCTGAGCATGGTGGCCTCAGGGTGGGCAGAGCTTTATATGGTGGTTGGTTTCCCCCCAGAGCGCAAAGGGAAGGCTATCAGGTGTCCGAGGGCTGAGGTTCAGCATTGTCACAGCGTCAGTTCTACCACATTCTATTGATTAAAGCAAGTCATAAGGCAGCCCAGCTTCAAAGGGAGGGGACTAAAAAAGGGCACGAGTACCTGGAGGTGTGAGTCATTGAGGACCATCAGAACAACAGCTCACCACAGTCCCATGGCTCTCATAAGGCGTTGAGAGGACTAAACATGAATCTATAGTACTTGTTGTGTCGTCAGCAACCTACTCATAGCAAGAGGGAGGACAGTGGACTGGTCACAGCTAGAGAAGCCAGTCAAACTGCTGGAGTCCCACCACTCATTAGCAATGTGATCTGGGGACAAGCTGCTAAACCTCTATGAGGCTCCAAGTCCTCACAGAAAAAATGTAGGTAATAATAGCACTTGCCTCTAGAATCATTGTAGGGATTAGATAAGTGGATGTCTGCAAAGTGTTTAAAACACTTTACCAACACTGAAGTGCTGGCACATAGTAAACACAACAGAACCATTGGCTATTTTAATCCTAATCAGAGCCAACTCCAATCTCTGAGTCTTTCCCTGGATCAGGTTGCTAGCACCAGCACTTCCCACCAAGCAAAGTGACTTCTACAGAGGCACTGCCTTCTGCCTAGATCCTGAATGTCATTCAAGGTCACTGAATGCTGTTCCTGCCCTCTGCCATCCTGGTGTTCACTGCCAGGCAACCCAGTCAGACAGGACTTGCTGCTGGCTCCTGGACCAGCATGGTCTGCCGGTACCCTTCCATTCCCAGGGGCTGCTAAATGTTTCTTGTCTTGGAGGAAGATCTGCAGCCCCACCCCAGCCAGCCCTCCACACTCTGTGTCACTCAGAAGGAGTGCACTTGTATTTCTTCGTCATGAACAACCAACTTCCTCTTGAGATACGTCTCCCTGACTTTTCCTTGATGAATCACTACATCGAAAGGACATTTGATAGCCAGACGGAACTGTTCTCCTGGGTGGTAAAAGGCGATTTGCAGGTGATGGAAAAATAACATTTTTTTTTACCCAATCCATAATTAGGTCTTGAAGAAACAAATTAAGTGAAGGCAAAATTATGTGTCTTTGAAGCATGAATACTGATCTGCATAATGATGTACATTTAATGGTCTTAATTTTCAAGGGAAACTATTTTCAAAATGAGTTTGGAAAATGTATTTTCCCTTCAATTCTACGTCTATAAAGTGAAATCCCCAAGCCTGGGGCTACGTCGCCCCAGCCTGCGATTCTAGCTAATTAGTGATGACATTTTAAACTTAATACACCGAAAGTGTCTTGCACCTCTGAGGGCACCCTACCCTGTCAGGTAAAGAATTACGGCAAAAAACAAATGGTCCCCAAAGCCTGGCACCTGGGAATGCACATTCTTGTCCCATACCTTCATCACTGCCTCCAATCCCCAGACCCAAGCCTTCTCGGTAGTACCCTTGATAGTAAGCTTTACTGTTGTCATAGCTATAACAGCATTCTGACACCCACTTTTGTCAGTAGCACTGTAGCTTACTTCATTGGGAGGTGCTGTTACAATAGGAGACCTAGCGTCAGACAGCCCTCTCTAACTTAAGTTAGCTCAGCCACAAATAAAAAACATGGAAAGTGTTAACCTTCAACTGTTTCTAACCTATACAAGCAATTTTGTAAGATTCAGCTTTATGTAATGCCTGCATGACAGATTTTGGATGGCATTATTATTTTATTTTTATTATTATTATTATTATTAATTTGCATTTTTCAGGAAACTTAGTTATAAATGGAGACAGTGCCACCCATTTCTCAGGTTTTTGGGAGAATTTAATGAAAATATATAAGATAATGTGCTCAGTACTCTAGCTGACACACCAGTCGCTTTGTCCATTTGAGGTTTATTTGCCCCATTTTGGGTTTTCCAGCCCAAAAAACTGAATTAACTCAGCAGAAATCTTTGGGGCCTTGCACCCATTTATCTTTAAGCTTGCCCATGTCTTGGAAAAGCAATTGAGGGTGGTAACCCTCATTGTATTCAAGCTTGTCCTACGCACGGCCCATGGGTTGCATGCAGCAGAAGACAGCTTTGCATGCGGCCCAAAACAAATTCATAAATTTTCTTAAAACATTAAGATATTTTTGCAACCTTTTTTAGGTCATCAGCTATTGATAGTGTTAGTGTATTTTATGTATGGCCCACCCAAGACAATTCTTCTTCTTCTTCCAATATGGCCCAGGGAAGCCAAAAGATTGGATACCCCTGTATTAAGACAGAGGTCAACAATAATGATATATTTGCAACACTCTCCACGGTTTTCATGCATAGCCTCTCAATGTTCCCACTTAGCTCTCTAAAGAGCTCCATAAGGTCAGAGTTATTCCTGGATTTCCTATGTGATAGCCATTCTTGGCTATAGTGATTTGGGGGTCACAGTCCTTAGTATAACACCCAAGTCAGGGAAAGATGCATCTTATGACTAGCAAACCCCAGCGAGGCCATTGAAGGACACCTGTGGCAGCGAGGTTCTAAGCTGAAAGCTGGCACCAGGTCTTTCTTCAACATGGGCACATTTGCCCACTGTCCACTCACACACATGAAATGAGGCTTCCGCCCTACAGCACTGATAATTCAATAATATTAATAGCATCTCTAACCTAAAATTATAGGTCCTGGCTTTTAGGGCCTTAATGAATTTTTGGCCAACTTCTCAAAAGATAAAGAGACTATGTGCTCAGCTGAGCAAATAAAAATAACTTTCAATGGGTTCCCAGGAAGGACCAAGCACCTGCCACCCACCAGGTACCTGGTATTTCAGTTTGTTTTCTCAAGGATGCCTGTGGCCAGTTTTATAGTCCTCACTGAGCTAACTCCCTAGCTCCTGATCACAAATCAGGTGGGAAGATCCATGATTCAAACACAGATGGTCTTATCTTCAGAGTAGTATAAATCACACCCCAAACCAAAGATAGCAGCTTGGAAGGCAGCTTGTTTAGGCTTTAGCAACAGTTAGGGATGTATTGAGAGAAAGAATTGACTGTTGTTGCTTCCAATTTTTGATCATTCATCAAACAAATATTTACTGAGCCCTTTCTATGCAGGTGCTGTGTGGGGGTTGGGGGGGCCAATGCTGAGTAAAGGATATGGTCACTGTTCTCATGGGGGCAGGGGGGTGCCCACAGGGTACAGAGGTGATGGGCATATAAGTCAGCAATGATAGTGTGCTGTGCAAGTTAGTCCATGGCACCCAACTCAACCCAGGGTAATCAAGGGAAGCCCTCTAAAGGGAAAATGTTAACCCCCCAAAGGGAGGGAGCTGGGATGGGGGCCAGGAGACAGATAAACATGCCGTGGGTCCCCAGTAGGTCAGCCTCCAATATCACAAACTCCGAAAACTGTTCGATCCACAATGTCGTGGTTCATCTGTCCACCGGACACTCCCCTGCCACTCCCCCAACTCCCCGAAGCACACACACACCACACACACACACACACACACACACACACACTTTCAAAGTCCCACATAGCAGCTCACCTGAGTATTGCAAACTGAACTCTGCATTGGAGAAGAGGTAAGGATACTCAAACAAAGAACAAAAGAAATGCCTAAGACAGGGAAACATTTTTACCAGTCTGCTGGAAATGTAGTTCTCTCCTCTCCAATATGTTGAAAACACTGAGAAGCCTTTCCAATATCTCACACATCTGCTGAGTAGGCCAAACGCCCTCTCCCGTTCACTCTAGCCACATTCTCTGTATCCATCAAGCCGCATATGAAGTGATGCTCAATTACAACACGTATAATTTTGCACCACGTTCCTCAATCACGGGCCTGTGCTGGGGCAGGCTCTACCACACTATCCTCTGGGTGTGCATGGTGATGCTGATGAAATGCACGTGCACGATAATTAAATTTGGCATAATTGCTTTTTCAAATGATCACTGACACTCCATTGTTCTGAAAGGATTAATCCTCAGAGCCTTCCAAACACAGTCTGTTTCCTGGGTCTAAATGAGATTTCAAAGAATGTAATTCATAATAACCACAATCCCTGATGCACACTTTAATATATCCTTTCTTTGTTACAGTCATTTGCTGGTAGAATCCCGATGAATTAGAATTCTCCTAGGGTGATGAGCTACCTGTCTGCGTATGCCAGCTGTGCTGTCACAGACATTCCACTGTAGAGTTGGCCTGAGCAAGTCACTCCAGTCTGCCTGGATGCAGGGACTCGGCCTCAATCAGCTTCCTCCTTTCAAGCTAAGCCCAGACTACTCCACGTGCCAGGACGGGGGAACGGAAGGCTTGCTCCCATCCTGCTGACCAAAAATCATGGTGACCTGGCTTTGCCAGAACAGAGGGTGGGTAGTGGGGAGAAGCTGTAGAATTGCAGGACAGTCAGGTTGGAGCATGCCAGAGGAATGAGGGCCTGAATGAACCAGGTGATTTCCCAGGTGCCTGATATTCATGAGCTCACTGATGGAGCAGAATGATCTCAGGAGACACCTCTGTCCACTCCACTTTAACGCATGAGGCCTCTGAGCAGCTGCAGCATCAAAACCTAATCTGAAGCCACACACCTAACACGGGGCAGGCTTAGAATGTGCAACTATATCTATGGGGCTAGAAATCTCCTCCTGTCTGAAAACGGGACAACCACGTAGAACACAGAGCATCTGGGGAGGTGGGGGTCGACAGCTACCCAGCAATGACCTCCTGTGGCCAGAGGAAGAGGTGCCACCTTCTTTCAGAAATTGAGACTTGAACTTCAGAAGGACAGGAAGTGGGCACTGGAGTTTCAGTCCCTGCTGTCAGTGACCCTGAGTCTGCTGCCCACACTGTAGTCCTAATCCCCATTCCTCTAGCTTCCTGCACCCTTGGGTTTGTTCTGTGTTCTACTCATTCAAAGAAAGGACACTGTGGCCATCTGCTCAAGGATGCCCATGGAGATAACAGTTCTCAGCCATATTTTCTCTCACAAAGAGAAGGCATAACAATAAACCTTCTTTGTGAGGCCGTAAGAGGGGAGGCCCATTTGCCCCATCCCCCCAACCCCCACTACTGAAGGCTTCGGGCATATTGATATCTGAGAGTTCACGTTCCCACGACACACTGACAACACACCTGTACCCTACCACCTTCCGATTTACATCATGCAACTTATTTCACTACGTATTTCCCAAATCCTGGGTCAACTTCTCATAGCAGTACCAACTTAGGTGGTTAAGAAAACTGTAAATGACAAAACATTACCCGCAGACATCATCAACGTGCATCTCAATTATGATACACATTTTACCTTCCTCATTGGAAAATGATAGCACAAATGCCATTAGCAAGACGATTTGGACATTCCTGCAATTTTAAACAGCATCCTCTGCGTTAGTTAGAATCTTGAGTGTTTAGACAGATTTGAATATGTATAACATTTATTAACTGTAACATTAGCTCTGACATTTCAATTTAATCAGTGCTACTACAGACAAGGTAATTCTCTCGTGCTCATACATAAACAGTATTATCTTTTCATTTCCAAAGGTACCACTATGTGATCCAAGATGCTCGGGGAATACTTGCATCTCTGTATGCGGAGGCAGATGAGGAAAATCCAGTAAAGTCTCCATAAGACTACATTTTGCAGATTAAATAATATGTAAATTGCAGAGGAGGCCACAGAGAAATTCTCTGGAGACTGCTGGATGCTTCCACATTAGTTCTTAATAAAAGTTAAATAAGTATGTTTTCTGCCTGCAGAAACCTAGTTTGTTCAGGAACAGAATGGTAAGGGTGACAAAGAGGTGACGCGAAATGCTTAGTAACTCCTTCCCAGACCAAGGGGCAGCTGCGTTTACTAATTAAAGAAATACAGTGGCTTTCTATAGTGCTGGGCACTTTCCTGCAAAGTCATTGTACTAAAAGGGTAGCACAGAGCCCAGGGTGATTATTATGGGTACACCTGGCAAATTAACCCGCTGCAGGGCCCACGGGGCCCTTGGGGGCAGCATTCACAAGGCCGCATGAGACCCTGCAGAGACAGAGAAAGCAGATCCAGGTGAGAAAGGCCTCCTAGTCCCGTGAAGAGCCAGCCGTCTGGTGTGGAGAAACTCAGCCACCTGGGCTGCTGAAGGGGTCCCAGGCAGCATAGGGTTCAGAGCAAACTAGCACCCAGGACATGGTGGGAGGCAGATGAATGTCCCCCTGTGCCGAGGGGCTGTCCAAATCTCCTGCGAACACATTTAGACTTTATCCCCAAATCTACTCTGACTACATTAGTGAGCCTGTGTCCTCAGTCTTGCTCCTCCCCCTACGCCAGGTCAGTACCTTCACACCACTCACCAGAGGCAGCTACAGAGTGCACTAATTTCAGTGTATACTTCCGGTTAATGCTGAGTGTGAGTCAGAGTATGGACTCAAGCACAGTTCAAGGAACAGAGAAGAGAAAAACTGACAACAAATTCAGGATCACTAAATGCAAAATTCTGCTTGTCTGAAGGCAAGACCACTATGGTTCTAATTTATGAAGGACTGTTGGATTACATGGCACAAGTGCAGCAGGAATTTTTCTTAATGCCAATGAGAACAAAGCAAGTGATTGAACTGTCTCTTTCAGGGTGCCCAGTGTATTTTCATACCTGATATTTATTTAGAGCTTATGATGTTCCAGGTGTTGTGCCAAGCAATTCATGTATGAGGTTGGACAATTAATTTCATGAACACATCCTAGAAAAAGTACTACATACCTCATTGCTGAGTCACCTGGGAAACTATATACTTATGCCAGCACCTAGTCCGCCCTTCAAAGCAATTTTGGAACTCTTTTTCTGGAATGGCCATCAGAGTTGTCATCATCCCCAAAATCTGACAATTAAGTTCATGAACTTGCCACCATGCACTTACATTTGCAGTGCTATACAATTTAGTAAGGTATCATAAGTCAGGGCATAGCTTCCCAAGGGGAGTCCTTCAAAGGTGACCATAGTGATATTCATCAGTGAGGTATTATGCAGCATTTTTTCTAGGATGAGTTTGTGAAATTAATTGTCCAACCTCATCTCACTTAATCCTCAGAACAATCCATGTATTCATGTTATTATAATGATCTCAATTTTCAAGCTGATGAAACTGAGGCTCAGAGATGTTAAATAACTAGTCCAGGGTCACACTGCAATAAAATGGGGCCTGGCATCTACCTCCCAGTCCCATATATTAATCCCCCACACACACCATTCTGAAGGCATGGGAAGTGATCCTGCCTGCCTCAGGGAATTCTGCTTGTAAAGGGAATGACTTAGGTCTCAGGGCCCTTCTGTTGCTCAGGCCTGATCAATTGCTAGGAAGGAGCCCTAGCTATGGCTCCCATGCCCCTTTGATCTTGGAAAATTGGTGAAAGTAAGATACTTACCTGAAATCAATTAAGACCACTGTTCTACTCCATGTCCCTTTAGCCACACTTTCTCTTATGTCTACTGCTATTACAACAGCTAGTAGAAATTAGGGGAAGCTAAGTTTTGGTATGTTTGGTTTTGAGTTTAGTGGCATACACTTCCATGGTCTACCATCTCTTCTGCGCATAGTGAACTTACTGCCAGCTGTCCCAGGGCAGCAATCCAGGATTTCTTTTAGCCAACCTGTGTACCACCAAGGTGCACAGGTGAGGTTGTGTCATGGCAATAGGTGTCATGTAGCCCCATGTCATGGACGGACATGGCAGTGGGGGAGAATCAAGGCTTGAAATAAACAAAGTCTGAAGCCAACCATGGAAAAATCTTTTAAATCATATACCTTACATACGAAAACCCAAATTGGAAAATAATATTCAATTTACAAGACCTTCACAATGATAAGAAGCTTTAGTAAACTACTACCAATAAAAAGCTTTTAATCAACTATACCAAAGGAAAGATTTAATTATCTTTCTGTTTTCACCATAAATTCAAAGATACCATCATGTGAAGAGAGGATCAAACAGTAGACAAAAAAAGGGGAGAAAGTATTACAGAAATGTGTGCCGGGTATTTTGTGTGTGACTGCACGCGTGTGTGTGTGTGTGTGTGTCTGTGTGTGTGTGTGTGAGAGAGAGAGAGAGAGAGATTTTGTTGTATCTGTCAGCTTTTCCATATATTTTTAATGATTTGTTTTATGATTTATATTGCCAGTAAATAAATATTCATTCTCATGCCTGATTTTATATTCACAGTTTCATGTTCTTTCCTTGAAAGAAATTCTCTGAAATTGCATACACCTTGTGTCTCACAAAACCTGGATCCACCCTGCCTGCAACTCAAAATAGAGGTGAAGAATCTTCTCCCCATAGTAAGGATACATCTGTGCTCCTCCTGTTTCCTGTGATCAAACTCATACATGGGATAGGCGATTCCAATGAGGTCTGAAACTGCGTTATAATGGGCATTTGGACTGTTGAGAGAATTAGGCCCCAGGACTCGGTACCAGGGGAAGCTGGGTTTCTTATGTGCAACATTTTATCTTATCATAAAAGTTGTAACTAATATACATTTTTGCTTTGCCTGCTAGGAAGTGTGGAGCCAAATTCAAGTGCAATTTAGCAATTGTCCTATCTCATAGAATTCATACTTCCTATTCTCCTCCATGCCATCATCTCCCACCCCAAGCTTTATCCATTTCTTGCCCTTCATTATCTAGCTTCCAATTCCACCAGTTATTTGTTTATCTTTTTTGGGTGTCTCTAGCAGCTTCAAATTCTTTATTGAATCAGATTTGCAACAACCTGGATGTCTCTCCCAAAGGGTATATTATGCTAAGTGAAATAAGTCAGACAGAGGAAGACAAATACCCTGTGATCTCATTTACGTGTGGAATCTAAAGAACAAAATTAAAATAAAAAACAGAAACAGACTCATAGATACAAAAAAAAAAAAAAAACTAATGATTATAAGATGGGAGAGGTTTAGGACTGAGTGAGAAAGGTGAAGATATTAAAAAGTACAAATTGGTAGTTACAAAATAAGTCATGGGGATGTGAAGTAAAGCATGGGGTATAGTCAATAATACGGTAATAACTATGTATAGTGCCAGGTGGATACTAAACTAGTCAGGGGGATCACTTTTTAAATTATATAAATGTCTAACCACTTTGCTGTATACCTGAAACTAATACAGTTTGTACACTTTGCTGTACACCTGAATATATATGTGTGTATGTGTGTATGTGTGTATATATATATATATATATGCTTATTTCTATAAAGGGGAAATAAACTTTCTATAGAAATGCATAGACAAACAAGACCAAGAAGTCCAGAGTTGTTTACATTTTGCTGGAGTTTTCAGCTTGTTGTTAATCATTCCGTCGGCAAGAGTTGCTGGATTTGGGAGATGGAATGCACGGGAAGGGAGGGGGCATCTCTTCAGTACTTTTATATGTCTGACAACTGACCTTTTCCTCTGTCTTTATGCTCTCCCTCCCCCAATATAGCCCCTATTCAACTTGCCAGCATTTCTTTGGGCTTGCAGCACCCCCCCATCTGAGACAAAATCATTCCATAGGAATTAACAAGCCATGAGCTATTGGTTGAGAGCTCTCTCCTTGCAGACAGTTGTATTGGTACTGTAACTGTAGCCACCATGAAGGGACATCAGACACATATGGCCTTTGTGATGCTTTTTGTAGGAAAAGAATTCTGTTGTCAAGGAGGCAACCACAAAAGCTTGGAAAGCAGGTGACAGAGTTAAGGGAATCCAAACACCAGAGGCCTTGACAGAGAGATTTATCACCTTTCTAGGAAATCTCAGGCTAAAATCCATTCAAGTAGGATGAAAGTTAAGAATGTTTTGCCCTTAACCAAACCTTAAGAAAGTACAGAAAATATGAGTTATTCAATAAATGGTGTTGGGACAACAGGGTGAACATCTGGAACAATATTAAGTGAGATCTAATCTTCATTTAAGACACACAACACACCAGGATGAATTCCAAAAAGATCCAAGTTTTAAATGTATCAAATAGAAACTATAAAAATACTAGAAGAAAACATGGAAAAATTACTTAAAATCTAGAATCCATAAAAAGAAAAGAATGGTAATTGGACAACATGAAAACCTTCAGGTAGTAAATAATAATAATAATAATGATAATAAGTAGAATAAAAATAAATCTAACAATATTCTAGGGGAAGTGTTGGCATTGTTCAAATTATAACACAAAGGGTAATCTCCCAGATGTTTAAAAACTCTACAAATCACCAAGAAAGAGACATACCAACAATGCAATTTTTAACATGAAAAAATTATATGAATAGCAATTAACAGAAAAGGTAAAACAAATGCCCTTAAAATGTTTGGAAACATACACAGCCTCATGCAGGATAATAAACATATATTTCTAGTATTCTCTGTTACCATTTTTCAAACCTATGATCAGGTTGGCAAATACCTTGCAGTTTGTTAAGGCACCACGTTAACAAGGCCATAGGGAAACTGGTACCTCTGTGCTTGATGTAAATGTAGAAATGGACTTGATGGGTATAGAGGGCAACTTGGCAATATTTAGCAAAATCACACACACATCAATCCTTTTAATTAACAATTCTATTTGTAGGTGTTCTATAAAGTTATTTTTACACACTGTGAATTAATATACATTCAACGTTATTCATTCAATGATGTTTGCAATAGCAAAAGATTGGAAACAGCCTAAATATCCTTTATTTGGGTACTAGTAAAATAAACTGCTCCATTTACTCACAGGAAATTATTGCAGCTCTAAACAGACTATATATATATATATATATATATATATATATATATATATATATATATGAATCAAGAAGTTCTGGCTGAACTAATATGAAAATAACCATAAAAATAACAGTACCTATGAAAATAGGGTTAAGATCAATATATTCTTATTTGTTTGTATGTGGTTTAAAAAATGAAATGTAAGAAACAACAGTAGCTACCTGTTCAGGCTGAGAGGAAGTAAGAATTAAACACACAAGTTACCCTATTTGTTGGAAGGGTAGGGAGGAAATTTTTCACTATATACTTTTTTCACGCTTAAAGTTTGTTTTTGTTTTTGTTTTTTAACTCTGTGAGTATATTCTGTAATCAAATACTTTACAGGTTAAAAAGATTCTAACCTGATGAACTTTAAGAACAATATTTGCCTGAGTTCTACACCATCAGAAGACAGTCAAATGCTTTCGCTGGTGGTGGTGTTAGTGAGGTGGCTCATTAAAAGCTGTGGGCTGACAGACTGGGATGTTGCATCCTAACCTTGACACTAACCACCTTCACATTCCTCGCCAAATCATCCAACACCCCTGGGCCTTGCATGTTGGAAAGAATGGTTATAAGACCTTTATAACTCTGAGGGAAGGCTATAAAGATTTTGCAAGCAGTTCCTGGCACATATAGGTCCAAGAATGAGCACTTAACATATGTGTGTGAAATAAAAAGCAATACTATTTATACATAAGAAAAGTAAGGCCTACATAAATTTCATGATTTCCTTAACAAGAGACAAGAAACAGACAATTGATAGAAGACAAAATATAAAAAGTTAATAAATAAATAAGAAATGCTGTCCCTGTCCCTCCACTTACGAGAAAAACTGAAACATGTACAAGACAGTGCCAGGTCCTGGCTGTAGCAGAGCTGAAGGTCCCCTATGCAGAGAACAAATATGAGCTGGTGTGGTCTGTGCTAGGACTTATACAGAACACCAAGTGGCTGAAGGCAGGTGACAGGAAGTGAGGTGACTGTCTGGAAGCCAGACCACCAGAGGGGTTCTTCCAAGTACAGTGGCCATAGCCCCAACTCAGGCTGTCACACTAGATCCTCTTATGCAAACAAGGAAGTACTACCTACAGCTTATCGGAGTGCCCAACACCTCCTCCCAAAGTTGAGGACATGAGCCTACAAAGGTCCATGGCTCTGTGAACTGGAAGCCATCCTGAGGAGAGTCAGGAACAAAGCTGACAGCCACATTTTGGCAAATCTCTGCCATGTTCTCTGCCTCCCAAATCTACTTGTCCCCGCATGGCCTGCTCATGAGCCAAGAATCCCAGGGACAGAGGGATAAGGAAGGCTGACTATGGTGAGATCCCAGCAAAAAAAAAAAAAAAAAAAAAAAAAAAAAAAAAAGCATTGTTTGTTATCTTTAGCTACAGCAGTAGGTGGTGGTATAGGGAGCTGAAAGCATTACCCGGTTAAAAACAAAGAAACCTAGTGCCCTATGTCAGTAAAATTCACCATTGTCCACTGTCACTGCGAAGGGCCTGTGTCAGCACTAATTCCCACCTCCATCTCCACTTTCCCAGTTCAACATACAATTACAGCCAGGCATCTTCTCTTCCAGCTTGTCAACTCTTCCCCCCTCCACCCCCGGCCTTAGTGCGTGTACCTTGAAGCTAGAGAGAGACAGAGACAGACAGAGAAAGAGAGAGAGAGAGAGAGAGAGAGAGAGATGTTTTCAGCCTAGCAGTAGGACAGAAACTTAACTGTCCACTAGAAATCTGAGGTTCACTCTGTCTTGGGCCCCTCTTGGCCTCTAGCCAGCCTGCAATCTTGCCACCAGTGTTTTACCTACCTCTGATCTACTGTCCACACAACAAATACATCTACACCTGAAATGTGTCCCCACAATTTCTTGTCACAAGAGGTCCCAGCTCTTCTGAACATTAGAAGTCCTTGGAGTATCTTTTAAACAGATTGATGCCTGGCTTCCAGACCCAGACTTATGGTATAAGTGGCATGGGTGGGACCTGGGCACTGGGATTCTTAAGAGTTCTCAGGAACTTAAGTCTTATGGCTGCCTTATTTTTTTTCTTTGAAGTTCTCATTATCTTCATGAAGATTATAATCCAATGGAGGAGGCAGCAAGGATTCCTCCAGCAGCCAATACCCAACTTTATTTGCTCTTTATCTACTACAGAGACTTATTGGCCACGGCCCAGGATAGGAAGATAAATCAACCCAGGTTTGGCACTGAAAGTCCTACCACCCAAGAAACGTGTCCGTCCTGGCCAAATCAGAAAAGTTGGTCACCATTGCTCAGGATATCACACTGCCCAGTGGTGGTAGAGAGACATTTAGCAATCATTACACAGTCAAGTATGCAGAAGTTAACATCTAACCAATATTACCGGGAAGATAGTGAGGAAAGAATAAATCCACACCCCAAATATGACAGGGACCCCCCAAAAAACCAGAATCATCTTCTGGAGGGTGGGCCCCTTGTAGTACAGGCTTCCCCCGCTAGGTGAGTGTTCTAGGAACCAAGCCATATGCATGAGTGTACCAGCTGGTGTTGTTGTAAGAGGCTGCTTTGGGCTTCAGTGAATCTTTTTGGAGGCTCTTTCAACCCATTTGCCCATTTCATGACGGGTGATTTACACGAAGAACATGCAGCCTGACAAGGCACCTGCCCACACAGCGCTGAGCGTTGAGCAGTTTTAGACCAAAAATGGCATGACCTCCATGCCCCACCTGCTCTATTCACTCAGTCTCACCTGGAGAGATTTTTTTTCATTTCCCTGGATGAAATAAGTCCTTAAAGGGAAATATCTTGCTGATGTGGAAGAGGTAAAACCAAAAATGGCAAAAGCACTAAAAGGCATCAAAATCAGTGAGTCCAAACTTTTTTTTGAGCAGTGGAAAAGGTGTCTCAATAGGTATACGGAGAGCACTTTGAAAGTGACTGAATACATACACAATTTTTAATAAATAAATTCTATTTTTAAGGGGGTCCCCCTTTATATGCTTCTATACATGGTCTATCATCTTGGGATTCATTCATTTAACCAGTTCATGGAAATCTAAGGACCAGGTTCTATGTGACCCACAGGGTCTATAGGAAAAGCCATACCCTCTATGGAATTTGACAGATGGGTAAACAGAAAAGGTGTGTAGGAAACCTTTGGATAAGGGCTGTTATGGAGGAGGAAAGAGGCTCTGGCAGAAGCAGGGCTGGGTTCAAGAACATCTGTGAGCTCAGGCTCATGTGCTGAGCCTGTATCTGACACACTTGTGAGGCAGGAGAAAAACCAGTGGGGTTCATGGGTGGGGGACAAGGGGATGAAGTGACCAGGAGATGAGCAGGTGACTCTGTGAGGTAAGATGCAGGCACCGAAGGAGCCAGGGTGAGATAGTGGCAGATAACACCTGGCAATGTGACCCTAGGCCTTGTGAAGAACTATCTTGCTGTTCACCCCCCCCCAAAAAAAAAAGGATCATTGTTCTCTTCTCTATTAGTCACTGTGGGCCCTTGGGATCCTGTGATGAGCAAACAGGATGTGCTTCCTGAGCTCAGGAAGCTCACTGTCTAGTGAATGAGAGGGACCCATAAGAAATAATTTCAGGGCACGGAGACAAGTATGCCACGTGTGCTGTGCTACGGTTTTGGGTTTTAACTTAACAGTTAATGGGAAACCAAGGATTCCCAGCAGAGAAAAAAAGACCTCAGCAATGAACTTTAGAAAAACTCCTGAGGTAAAGGTGAAGAACATGAAGACCCTCCAAGCTAGGGAATGACAGGTATGAACTGAGAAGAGGGTGTGCAGTACAATATCCCCAGGAAACAGCAGTATTTAGAGGAGCATGAAGGAGAAGAAAGCATCTAATAAGTCTCAGAAGCAGCCAACTAATGAAACAGGGGTTTAGAAATGTTGGAAGTTGTCATCTTTCAAAATATTTTCAGTAAAGTAAAATACCTTTCTTCCTTTCTGTTCATGTAACCAAGTTACTATTGGAGAAATTTTGGGTGGAAAGGCTCAGCACTTATCACGTGAGGGAAATGTGTAGCTCACACACCCCTGGCCCAGGAATGCCTAGTCCTATTTGCTGCTGTTTCTCACTCTATGAAGGCCTCCAGGCATGCACATAAAACACATCAAATGGAAACAAGGCTCAATTTGTGTTTCCCTGCCTCACTTTGTCACCAAATCTACAACATGCCTTGAGGGAGTGAAATCTCTCCCACCCGGTTGGGAGCCTTCTCAGTTCTGCCAGTTTTGTCACTGCCATTTGGCTCAGTCAGATGCAAACACCATGCCAGGCCCTTTGCTCCACAGCAGACACCCCTCCCAGATGTTTTTGAAGGACCATAAACTCCTTTGCAAATCCAAAAGAACAGGCTCAACTGCTCCTCTCCCTGTCCAGCCCCTGCTTCTCTGCTTTAATTAAAACATGTTGAATTCCAGAAAGATTGGATAGCATTTGACAGCATTATCTGCTCTACAAGCACAAAGGTGACAAGGTTAATTATGATGTCTAAAGAGGTCCTAATTGCCCCTTCCAGGCATGTTCTCCTATCAGTTTGCCCCTAAGCCAGCAGTCAGTAAAAGCAGCAGCTAATCTCACACAACAGACGCCTGCAGAGCAGTTGCAGAGATAACCAGGAAAGAGTATAGGAAAGTTAAATATGAAAACAGTAGTGGCTTCGTTGATGCCACTGTGTTCAGGAAGGTGGTCCTTTGCACTGGGACCTGGTTGGCTTTGCACCGTAGTCCATGGGTTGATGAAAATATGCCTGCTGGGGAAGGGGATGCTGACTAGGGCAGGTGCAACCTTGTACAGTCTCGTTTTTTCTCCTTTCTACAGGTTCTAGCCTAAATTTGTTTGCTCCCTCACAATTCAGGTAGTGCCAGGTCAAAACAGAATGTAACCAAAGGAGTGTGGGTATCTGAGCACCACTCTTCTGGCATGTAGTAAGTGCCTAATAAAGATCTACTACCATTATAAGAGAGACCGGATGCCCTGCTTGGCCCAGCTGGTGGTTCCATGCTTAGAAACCAAGGGGGCAAGGGAAGCGGATGATTTTCTGTATCCCAGAAAGTGTGTCCTCTGATCCCTGCAGAACACCATGGGGAGCCTCCCCCTGGTTCCCCAACCAGAAGGGGAGATGAAAAGGTAGGTAATCATAGGATCAAGAGTCAGCATTTGAATCTCTCCTCTCAGAGTATGAAGGCACTGGAACCCAATTTTTAAAAATATCAAAACAAGGATAATTTTTCCTCTACTAGAAAGAAACAAAAGCTAATTCCCCTGGAATCCCAAGCCATGAGAAGAACATGTTCTTTAGAGAACATTTTCCTTCAAATATTGAAACACCTCTAGATGCTCCCACTATGACACGTAAGCACTGTGGCACGGCCAGAAATTAATTATTTGTCTTCTGAAATCCTTACTGTTATTTTTTTATAGCATGTCTCTGACAAATGAATAATCTTTGCTTTTGTAAAATGCAGCATTATTAATGACATAAGCTGTGATATAGTGGTGGTTGACCAGTGTAAACATGTAGTTCAGGTGAGAAAATTCTTGAATGATTCAGTTAGTAGAAGGTCACTGAAGTACAAACTTTCCAACTACAGGACTTGGTCTCTTAAGTAAAACCCACATTTAATGAACACCTACTACATGCCTGACCTTGTGATAGGCATTTTCCACAACGGATAACATTTAATAAGTCTGTGAAGTAAATACCATTGTCTCCATTTTCCAGCAAAAAAGCAAAGATTTTTTTGTACATAAAAGAATTAGTTCAAAGTAGTGTTCACATGCTCAGTAACTGGTTGGACCTGAATTTGAACCTCACAGTGTCTGGTCTTAGGAGCCAGGAGTTTATAGACCCTGAGAAGGTCTTATAAACGTAGATGGTAATTTAAGAGGCCAGGAATTCTCAGTAGGTTAGCATTGGTTTGACCTATTTTTGTTAGTCTTTTGTCTCAAAATTAATCTTCCTCAAGGCATAAATTAAAAGTTTAATTATAATAAATCAGGATTAATATTCTTTTAAGAATTTCATGACATTCATAAGTTGAAAAGCCAGGCAGGTCTGGGAGCTACATAGTTAGAACAAAATGATAATCACTGCAACAGTACTAATTATAACATTTAACAATTAACCCTACACCAGAAATGGGTGTGTGCGTGTGTGTGTGCGCACACACACACACACACACACACACACACACACACTCACACACGCACACACACAGAGTAGTCTGAATCCATATTACAACATCTTGCCAAGGAAATGTTTGAATTTTTTTGCTGGTGGCTTGATATTATGATGGTTGATTGAGAGTGCCGGTTAATGGAGAGTCTACTTCATTTATCTGACATCTACCAATCCCCATTGATGTCAGTTAACTGAGAGTCTCACAGGATCTCTGTAGGATGGACAGTATTATCTTCTAATTGACAGTTTGAAAACAGAATTTCTTCATTTATTCAACAAATTTTGAGCATTCCAGGCCCTGTTTAAATCTGGGGACCCAGCAGTAAATAAACAAGCAAAAATTGCATCTACCCTGTATACTACAGTCTAGTGGAGGGAGACAGACAAAATGCAAAACAAAGCAAAATGAAGATTGTGTTTGACAATACGATGGTTAATTTTATGTGTCAATTTGCCTGGGTCATGGGGTGGTCAGATATTTGGTCAAGCATTATTCTGAGCATTTCTGTGAGGATGTTTTTAAATGAAGTTCACATTTAAATCTATAGATTGCCCTCCCCAAGGTGGGTGGGCCTCATCCAATCAGTTGAAGGTCTAAATAGAACAAAAAGGCCAACCCTCTCAAACTAAGAGAGAATTCCTTTGCCTGACTGGCTTCAGGAACATCAGCTTTCTTATACCTTTGAGCTTGAACTAAAACATTGGTTCTTCCTGGGGCTCGAGCCTGCTGGCCTTCGGACTAGAACTACACCATCAGCTCTCCTGCATCAGCTTGCTGACTAACCCTGCAGATTGTGGGCCTTGTCAGCCTCCATAGTCCCATCTGCCAATGTGTGTGTCCTCCTATGGCTACTGTTTCTCTGCTGTTTCTCTAATACAAATGGTCACATAGGAAGAAGGACAGGGAATGTTTGGGTATTGAAATTTTAAGTAAATTGGACAAAAAGCCTCATTGAAAAGGAGACATTTGAGTAAAAATCTGAAAATTTTGAAGCTAAATGAGTACCAAGGAAAGGAACATTTCAGTCTGAGGGAACAGCAAGTACAAAGGCCCTGTGGTGCATGCCTAGTAGACATAAGAAGCAGCAGGAAGGCCAGGGCAGCTTCAGTGGAGTCAGAGAGGTCAGGAGGGGTGGAAGGTCACATTGGCATTGGGGACAATTCTAGGAAAGATTCACATACAAGTCAGTGTATTTGTGTGTGCATGTGTAAACCTTTTTTCAGGAGGATTTGAGGCAGTTTACAAAGATAATTGCAGTAAAATAGCATACACTGACATGGGATTAAAAGAAAATAAATTAGGATGGAAATAAAATGAAGCCAGACTCTAACTGAAATAAAAAATAAGCTCCACATCTCCTCATTTTGGCTGTCAACCTCCTAGGAGTGGGCATGAGAAATGCTGTTGGTCCCCTAATTCCTCATATCCAGAAGGTAAAAGCAAACAAATTGCTCTGGGAATTACAACTGTTTCCGGCATTATCATCAGAAAAGACTGTCCCTGAGGGATCATAAACTCAGGCTCTGTCAGACCAAGTGCCTACAGTATCATTAGCAGCATCTTGCAATGAATGCAGGGAGAAGCTACCCAGACTCTGTTTCTTAGGTGGCAAAGTGCAAGGCACTCAAATCAGTTCTGTTGAAGACACAGGGAGGGCTGGGCACTTAAGGGCGTCACAAACTCAGACTGACTTTAGAATATAGTATCAAGCACAGAGATGCAAGCTATGGTCCTTCATGTAATCCTCACTGAATGGACACTCCTGAAGCTTATTTATGGACAGAAAGAGTGAGGGTGCACTCAGAACTGCACTTACTGAGTACAGCTCTCTGGACACTATTAAGAAGTGACCTCTGAGTCTTAGGAGGACATAGAGCCAGATGGAGATGGCATCCTTTTGTAGCAGCCATGGGTCCTAAGAGGAACACCTCCCACCTGTGTCATGGGGCAAGCTGAAGATTATCACTGAATCACACCAGAAAGGTGCTTCAGTGTACAAATGGGCAATCAGGGACTGACCTATTCCTCTTTTTCTTCTAGTAAGACCAAAATTATGTTACTCTTGAAAAAATGCAAAATAAAATGTCCCAGGAGCATCCAAAGAACTGAAGCTTTTGAAAAAAGACAGCCACACCAGCACACACCATGAAAACACAGATTATGTGAGGGAATTGGCTAGTTGAGCTCAGGGGGTACCCCTGTCCTTGCTGGGAACGGAAGACCTTTAAAACCAAGAGCATGCAATGTTCAGTTTCTGTGTGGTTTCCTGCATAAGGCTGTGATGTAACTTCCTCCATCACATGAAGCCTTCAGTAAAATCTGTTACAGATGAAAAAGAGCTGGGGAACATCTAACAAAGGTAATAATAGAAAAGTTGAAGAACTACAGCAGTTTTCTTGGAAGAATTATTTTGGTAGGTTTATTGTCTGACCAGGAATCTCCCAGTTCAAGATGTTAAAGGCATGTCAGCTCTATATTAAAGAATTGTTTACTCTCATCCCAAAAGCTGGGTACACGGTTATCTATTTATCTACATACATCTCTCAAACACAATCCTGAGTATAGGAGGTGTGATAAAAAATATGGTGAATATTTAAACAAAATAATTATTACAGTAAAAGACACGTTGCCTTTCATCACCTTCAAAATACTCCCCCTCCCTTTGAACACAATTTTCCAACCATTCTCGCCACTTTCTGAACCAATTCTGGAAGTCCTCTTTCATGAGCATCTTTAAGTTGTTCTGTCATGGCTGCCTCAATGTCCTGAATTGATTCAAAACGTTTGTTTACCTTTCATGATCATTTTGACTTTGGGGAAGAGCCAGAAGTCGCACGGTGCCAGATCTGGTGAGTAAGGTGGATGAGGACACGCCATAATATTTTTATTTGACAGAAATGTATGTGAGTGCATTGTTTGTGATCCATGATTTACAGCACACTTTAAAACACACCTGCTCTCAACTGTAGCTCACAACCAACTGACAGCACCAAACAAGTTGAAACTTGTGACACACTGTTACTAAGGTCTGACACACCTCTGCCCACGCTGAAGACAGGTGCCTTTCCGTCGGATGGCACTCAGCAGCAGCACTCACCATCACCGTGTGTTTTTTATCACACCTTGATTAAACCAGTCCTCAAGCCGATGAACATAATCCATAGCATCTACCATAAACATGTATGCATAATCCATAGCCCTAAAGTCTCCTTGGGCTTTATGGAAAAGCCACTAATCATAAATGGACTGTCCCCAACCACCATGACCACTACCATCCCCCAGACCTCCAACCCCCGGAATTGAATGGTAAGTGTGTCTGGCTCGGGGTAAGACTGAAGACAGAATATTAGCTCCCTTTCAATAGCAGGAAAAGCAAAAACAGCTACAAAAGTGCACACATAACCATACAACACACCACACACACACCCCCTCACACACATACTACCTCTGGCCCGACTATATAATACTACGTAAAATACATTTTTTTTTCATAAATTGTTCTCCCAAGTAATCATCTTTCCCAAGTTACACAGGCAGTGAGTCTGACTCATGGATAGAAAACTGCCTAGATCAATGGCCAGTCTAAACGCCACAGTCTGTATTTTTAATGCTGCTTTTACGTCATTCGCCAAACACTCATTAGACACCTACCATGCTCCCAACATTCTGTCAGGCAGTTTAGAAACTGAGTGTAGAGGATGTCATCCCCACCCTCGAAGGACTTTGCAACTAGACTGCAGTGGCCACCTCCTGGGCACTGTAGCCAGTGGTCACTCTGGCTCTCATGTCCAAGATGACCTCCCTCCCCTGGAGGGTCACTCCACTTACAGATGGCATGGCAATGCTGCCTTTTCCCTGTAGGCGTGCTGGATGCCAAGGGGAAGTGGGGGAGTCCAGGGAGGGCAGTAATGGGTTTGCAAAAACAAAGGCGGTGGCCACAGCCGGGAGGCAGCATTCTCCCCCACAGCCCTCCTTCCCCGCCCCGCCACCTCACCCAGGGGCGTATTTCTATTGGAGATCTCAGTAGTGCACATCCACATTTAGATAAGTGGCACTAAAATAAAATGGACTGTAATTATTGTTATAGATTACAGTAATTACAGAGGGGGAAAGGGCCGATTAGATTAGCACAGCAACCCCCCACCAGGACTCAGCTGATAGGAAGGAGATTTGTGCAGAGGCCGATGAACCTGCTGGGAGTGTTGGAAGTCACTAAGGCCCCCTGGGGCCCAGGCTGCAAAGAGCAGGACAGCAGAGGAAGAGCAGTGGGAGGAGGAAGCTTTCAACCTGGAAATAAACCAGCCATTAGAGAAGGAGGCCTCTCACCCGCCTGCCTAAGGGTCACACCCAGCCACCTCTGTGAGTGGCAGGGCCATGGCTGGGCTTCCTACCAGGCCCAGCACAGTCCCGGACCAAGTCGTGCTCCTGCGGAGAGACTTTTCCCCTCTGCTTCCCAACTTCGGCCTGTCATCTCCCATCAGGGCACACAGGCCTGCTTGGAGCACAGCCTCTACCAAGGAAAACGGAGATGCTAGCAAGTGACTTAGATGCTCTCTGCGCCTCACTGTCCTCCTTGGTGGGTGGTGAGACCATTCCCATTCATGTAACATCCAGGACAGACTGCCTGGTGAGGAGGAAGGCCTGGAAAAGGTCACCACTCCTTCCATGCCGTGGCCACCCCTGGCCCCTCCATGGATAAGTCTCCTGTCCGAGCAGCCCCCAGCTAGTCTAAGGGCTGGGCACCAACCTCACTGCTGTCTCCAATGTCAAGGCCTCATTCCCTCTCACTTACCTCTGAAGCCCTGTTCTGAATCCTGGGTGGTATAACTGAGTGCTGATGTCATGGATATTTCCACCCAACCAACCCGATCTCCCTTCCCAAAGGCTCCCAAAATTCAGTGACAGCCACCACTGTACCGCCACTTGGGACCTCTCATTGGTCTGAACCGCAGATAGAGGCAGGCTTATGGCCAGCACTAGCTTTATATAGTAGGTCCCTGACTGCTCCATCAGCTGGACCTCCACCATCTCCCAGGCCAGACCATCCCTGAATAGGTGGGTCTACTGCCAAAGCTAGGCTGGCCAGGCACACCGCTGTAAATGGGACAGAAAACAACGGTCCTGTCCGTCTTCAAATGGTACATATGGTCAGCCTGCTGACACCCAGCCCTTCTCTGATGCCCCACTTGTCCAGCTGACATCCAGCAACCAGGGGCCATGCTGCTGGGGGTCATCCTGCACATGACACTTCTGCCCCTGGGTCTGCGAAGGGTCCGTACAGCTCACAGAACCCCTCCAAAATCACTCCTCAGGGTTTGCTCCCAGCTATGCTCTCTGCTCTTACCTCTTATACCCCTGCTAAACAGTTATCACATCATCAGTATCTGCTTACTCATCGGTCACCCTCAGGAGGCTATAAAACTTCAAGAAAAAAAAAGTCATTTTGCTTTTAATTACCCCATAGCAGTGTCTGACACACAGTAGACACCAATTAAGAGTTGATAAATGAATGAGAAAACTAGGGAAGTATCGACGCCTAGACACTTGCCAACCTTTTGCTTTCCTTATCTGCTCAGTCTCTGCAGGGAGAAACTTTCCTTGTGGAGTATGGGCAGGCGCAGGGAGGTGAGTGAGCCCGCCAGGAAGGCAGGTGCTCATCACACGGCTAGGCTGTGACTTGGGCTCAGCAAGTCAAGAAGGAAGGTGTGACAGATTGCAAACATGGCCCCCACTCTCTCTGCAGAGACACTGGAAATAACATATTTGAATGGAGCCCCAAATCACTGGATAACCTCGGCCATGGCAGGCTTACTGTACCCCATGAAGACTGGTCTTGGTCAGAGTAAGTGAACCAGCAGCCTTACGATCCCATTTGGTCTTCTCTTACCTGGTAGCCATTCCTGCAAAGGTGAAAACTGCTGGACTTGACACAGGGCTCATACAGCTTGGCCAGTGTTGCTAGATTTTCTCTGCTCCCTACATTCACCAAGAAAAACTGAATCCAACTTAAATGCTTTTCTGAAAAATTGTTATTAAGTTGCTACCAGGCCAGGTGTTTTCAGGCTCAAAGTTTGCCTGTTGGCCTCTGCCTTCTGGACAGAGAACCAAAGTACAAGTGCATTCATGAACTGACACCATTGGCAATGCTGACACATCTCCCCAACATTCGAGCTCCCACTCCCATTTCCCACTGTCACACATCAGAAGGCTAGCACGGCCATCACACCCAACCACCCTGACTCAGGAGCATCTGTGGTGATGCAGAGCCTCAGAAGCAGAACCACTCAGCAGGAAAATGTTGGGACCCTGCCTCCCATGGGACAGATCCCACCCAAGACAGCCTCTCTATTGGCCCTCAACGCCCTCCCAATGTACCTGCTGCTCTCTCTCAAAGCTAGTATCTGATAAGATGGAAGTAGGGTAGGTATGTAATGCTCATGGTCAGAGTTCTTGTGGGGAAAGCCAGGCAAGGTCATTTTCCTCCATGTCCTAAATGGAATGCTGAGTTTGGAACCTTGTCCTCTGTCTTGGGGACAGGAGTTTCCCAGTAGTGGGTAAGCTGAGGCAAGGACTAGAGCAGGGGTGTCCGACCTTTTGGCTTCTGTGAGCCACATTGGAAGAAGAAGAATTGTCTTGGGCCACACATAAAATACACTAACACTAATGACAGCTGATGAGCTTTAAAAAAAGGGGGGAGGGGGCGTGCATAATTTTTGTAATGTTTTAAGCACATTTACAATTTTGTGTTGAGCCGCATTCAAAGCTGCCCTGGGCCGCATGGGGCCCGTGTGCTGCAGGTTGGACAAGCCTGGACTAGAGTGTTGTGACACCGAATTTCTTGCCACAAAACCCTCAGAGAGATCATGAGTTAAAAACAACAACCGTGGACACTTCCTGGAGGACACACCTGATCCCTGCAGAGCACTAATTAGAGGTGCCTCGTTCCCGCCCTGTGTTCTCTGTTCCAGTCCTCATGCCCAAACCCTGGGGCATGCAACCTCCTATGCCAGCTCCTCCCCCTTCTCATCAGGTGAGAGCCATCCTGGGGGGAGAAAATGAAATCTCCTGCTGAAATATGGCTGTC
Source organism: Lyroderma lyra (assembly GCA_004026885.1). Classification (NCBI taxonomy): domain Eukaryota; kingdom Metazoa; phylum Chordata; class Mammalia; order Chiroptera; family Megadermatidae; genus Lyroderma; species Lyroderma lyra. The sequence goes on along the minus strand of PVJL010005257.1, from coordinate 48,149 downwards.
CTAGCTGCCCTAATCCAGTGCCATCCCAGGCCTAAAGAGTTCCCTCTGCTTTACGAGGCAAAACGGTTGGACTCCTGAGCCACTCTTGTCCCCACCAAGGCCCAGCCTCTCACCTGGACTAGTCTCAAAGTCAGGCTGTTGGGCAGAGGCCCTGGAGCCCTAGGGCAGAGACAGAAACTGTGAAGTCAAAGGCATAAGCAAAGGCCCAGGACCTTCCATCAGTCCTCTCAGATTTGTCCCACCGTGGTGCCATTGCCCTGTCCTTTCCTCTGCCTGCCGCGTGGTTCCTGTGGCTCTTTATGTGGCTTTCTTCCTGTCTATGTTTAGGTTTCAATTTGTATGTTAGGTCCTCAGAAAGAACTCTGCGGAGCACAGGCCTGCCACCAGCACTGCCACATGTCACCAGAGCCCCTCCTGTTTCCTTCTCAGCATTTATCAGGACCTTTCATATTATGTTCATGGTTGTTCTCGCTGTGGGCAGTCTCCCTGTTGTCCTGTCTGCGGCACCAAACATGGGGGCTTGCTCAGAGGCCGGCACGTCCATGAGGATTTGTTGGCTGGTACCATGAATTCATTCTCTGGTGAAAGACAAGCACTAATGTTTCTAAACATAAATCATCAACTGAAGATTGTTTCAGGCCTGAGCATGAGGGAAGGCTCATCTTCTCCTGGGGTACCTGCTTTAGGTTTGCCTTAGGAGCGCCTGGCACTCTGACCAGGAATTCTTGTCCTTTTCACTATGGCTACTAGGAGGCTCCCAGGCATTTCAGGAGCACCAGGAGCTGACCTCCAGTCACGAACTGATCAAGCTCTTAGCAGATGAGTCACTGGATACCGACTGCACAAGCTGGGAGGGCTTTGGCTGTCCTAGAGCCTTCAGCCCAAGTCAGGACTTGCTGGAGAAACAGAACCAGGCTAGAGAACATCGAAGTGAGAGGCTGAGGTGGGGCATTGCTTTATATATTAAGCTAGCATGGCTTCATCTGGCATTCCTGCCCTCATTTTCTCTTTGTCCTGATTTCTTCCATTTCTTGATTAGGGGGGAAAAAAACAAAAAACAAAGAAAAAAAAACCCCTCCAGTTGTACATTAAGTATTTTTGTAAGCTGCCACTAATCCTATTCTGGGATGAGGCAGGATATAAATAAATAAATATAAATAAATAAATACTCTCTGTCTTCCCCCAGGGTGCCCCATTCCACTTGGATTTAGGTCATCCACATGTCTATTTATGATCTATTTTTGAATTTCAGGATTCTGACTGTGTAAGCAGGAACCACAGAGCTGGCTCCGGACGGAGACACCTGCCAGCACCGACACTGCAGAGCTCTGCCGCATGTGTACAGGCTGACACCAGCCCTGAGGGCCTGGGCAAGATGCAGGGGTGTCCACCGAGGGGCTGCCAGCACGCAGGCCTGGGCAGCACTGCGAATCCAGGGCAGTATCAATGACCACGTCTCTCCCTAGGGCCTCACCTTGAACTCACAACAAATGGAAGTTTTGGACAAAGACCAACTCTGAGAGTGAAGAGTGGGTGTTGCAGAGCTCCTGGTGTCGTGTCTGGGATGATGTGTGATTCTGTGTATCCAGCAGCCCTTCCCTTGCATAGGCAGGTGTCAGATGACACTCTCAGGTTTCAGAACGGAGGTGGGGGGACCAGGCTGACTTCTGGCCTGCCATGTGGTGGATGATCCCTATGGCACCTATGCAATTTCAGGGCCTCATGCTCAAGGTGTCAGAGGTACAGAGCAGAGGTAGAGCGGCACCCCAGAACCCAGCCTCAGCCAGTCTTAAACATCCTCACACTGTGGGAGACTGATCTTGTGAAATGCAAACCTACCCACCACCCTGGGAGTACAGGTATGAGTGGGAGCGCTTGGCCTTCACCCACCCTAAAGAGCCCTGGGTTCTGCGACGGTGGCACCTACCTTTCCTGAGTCTCTGGGCATTCACACCTGCTCTCACATCCACAGGGAGCCATCTGCCTTTTCCACTCCTTTGCCTGACTTTGCTTCAGGCTTCACCTTAGATCAAAGTTGTCCAGCCTGCATGCGGCCCAGGTGGCTTTGAATGTGGTCCAATACAAATTCATAACATTTCTTAAAACATTTGTAAGATTCTTTTCTGACCCTTTTTTTTTTTTTTTAGCTAACTGTCTATCATAAGTGTTAGGGTATCTTATGTGTGGTCCAACAGAATTCTTCTTCTTCCAATATTGCCAAAAGATCGGACACACCCGTCTTAGATATCACCTCATCCAGAAGCTTTTCCTGAGATCGCCCCACCCCCACCCTGGCTAGGTTGGGGCCACTGCCAGTGTTCTCCTATAGCAACCCTGTCCTCTCCCTAATCACAGCACTCACCGCATCACTGAAAATGCCATCTGACTGTAAATGTGGAAGGGCAAGGCTCCTCTTGTCCCTTGTCATTTCCCTAGCACCTAAACCCATGACTGGCAGATACCAGGAACTCAATAAATATACTCATAGATTGAGCATAAGGAATGCTTAAATGAGAATGCACTCCCAGTCTGCCAGACACCAGCAGTTTGTCACTAGGCAATTATCCTCAGGGGACCTGGCTCTACACCTGGGGGCCACTTCAGGTGTTGAAAAAGGGGAAACTGAAAAGAACAAACAAGGTCTGCTTCTGTGAGGAGACTACAGTACAGAAATTGGAGCTGAGTGGAATGGAAGCTCTGTCATAACAAATGGGCTAGTTGGGTAGCGGCAACAGATGGGCTAGGATGGAGAGTGCAAGGCTCATTAGGAAGGGGACCAGGACACACCAGGGTCACTCCTGGCTTTGGGCCCGGCCCTATGCTGGCTGGTCTGGTGCACGTGGGTGAGTAGGCATCCAGAGACTGAGAATGGAGGATTACGATGACAGTCACCGAGCTGTAAGAGCATCAGGCACCTTGTCATTACACAGCCGACCAGGTTTGTAAGTCCACCTCCTCCACCCTCCTTGTCCCCTGCTGCCCACTGCCCAGACAAAGTCCTCGCAGGCTGCACACAGCCCTCGGCCATCCAATTCCCACCCTCTTGTTAGAGAACCTTTATAGATACCGGCCACATCCCGAGGCTCTCTGAAGCAGAGGTAAGAAGCTCACCGTCTTTGGTCCTGCCCTTCCTGAGAGCCTGGGAGTGACACTCTCTACAGTTCCCCCATAACATGCTCCCACTAATCTTGTCTTCCCCAAAGACAATGAGTGACCTTTACCATCCAGAGACTCCAAACCAAAGTGCCCAGGGCACATCTGCTGGTGGGGACACCTGAGTGTAGAGAGACGTTTGTGACCAGAATACATGTGTGCCCAGAGGAAAGAGTCACTGCGAATCCACAGAAAAAGTCAACAAAGAAGCCAAAAAGGCCAGGTCAGCCCCACACCCAACAGGGACCATGCAGGGAAATGTCTGTGCTGGGGTCTCCAGCCATGCCCCAGGCAGAAGACATGCCCCCAGCTGGGGTGGCATGAAGGAGCTGAGGGCAGGCAGCCCAGGCCTTCACTAGGAGAATGTGGATCTTCAGAGGATTTTGTCGAAGTCCCTTCAGAGTCTGAATCCTGAAAATTATGGAAAGACACTACCAGGACACAGTGAATTGCAGGTGTGGTGACATCACCACCAATTTCCAGGAGGTCCAGGACTGCCCCAGGCCTTCTCACCCCAGTCTCCACCCCTCCCCACATTCCCTTTAACAGAAAGCTAGAGCTCCTCAACACGAGGTGACAACCAGAAAGCAACAATGAATACATGAACATAATCCGCCCCCCCCAAAAAAAAATGGATGGAGGAGGGAGGAGCAGACATGGGAAAGAAAGAGCAGAGAAAGGAAAGGTAAAATCCATTTTAGAAAAAGAAAACCCAATGAAGAGTTCAGACAAATATCCCCCCCATCTCAAAGAAGTTACAGATAACAGGTCTCTCGAAGGGAAAAAAACATCTAAGACAAAAAGTTCAAAGAGATTGTAAAACAACAGTCAGAGATGAAAAGCAAACCGCGGAGCTCGGGAAAGGGCCGGGCAGAGGCGTGGTCCAGAGAAAGTACATGATAGGCTTAGGGCAAGCAAACATTCTGTCCACTGCAGCTGAAACGTGGGACATGCCTTTCCTGGGATCCTCCTTCCACAGGCTGGGACCCTGGTCCCCCTAGAACAGCTGCCCACCCTGCTGGACAATCGCGTCCCCACTGCCAGTGCCACCAAAGAACCAACCATCTTGACAGGTGACGCTCCCAATGGCAGTGGCAGTGGCCGCAGCAGTGGGAAACCACAGCAGCTGTAGCTGTCAGCTCTGAAATGCAGGCAGGGTTGTCCCTGTCCCCGGCTGATGCCACAGGACTCAGAGCCTCACATAAATCATGTGTTGGTATTTCCACCAGTGGAGGGAGCCCCGGTGAGGTGCCTTTCAATATTTCTTCAGACACTGGAGAACAGAATCCTCGTTCCCGTTGAAATGATTTGTCCTCTGGCAGAAGAAAGGGTTTATTACCCTGGAATCCAGCTCACGATCTGAGCTGAGTTCCTGGGGATCCCGGTCTCCCCCAGCCCTCCTCACAGCACAGGCTACGCAAGGCAACAGTGGCAGCTGTCTGAGCTCCCAGATCCACAGGGTGGGTTCAGAGGCAGGGCAATTCCAAGCCTTCGCAGAGGAAGCTGTCTCCTTCCCTTTGAAGGTGAAGCTTTCCCAACGGAATGAAAGAAGTAATACCCCAGAGTCCTGCAGAAAGAGCCACAGTGATTCTATGTCCCCTTCCCACAAAACTACCCCCGAGTTCAGGGATTGGGAGAGAGTGGGCCAGCGAAGCAGAAGGCAGTCAGAGCCCCCGTCCATCACAAAGACAGCAGCAAGGATGATGGAAGACATCTCAGATTTCGTCAGGTGCCTGCTTTGGGTCACTGACACACCCTGTCCCAGCCCACTCTCACCCAAGGAAGGCACCCAGCAGGAAAGAGAACTAGCTATGGGCAAGGGTGTTCTATGTGAGTCAAGATGTTCAGGTCTCTGGGAAGGAGAAGTCCCACAAGCTCCAGGACTGTCAACATGGTCCGTTCTTTTTATGATTTTCACACAAAATAATTGTTCCTGGACAATGTGCGTGACACTCAGAATCTGCAATGGAAGAAATATGTGTTTGCACCTTCAGGGAGATGTCTGGCTTTGGCCCTCAACATTCACTGAGACTGGGATGCCACAAATGGCGTCTGTGTACCCCATCCTGGGCTGGAGCCACCACGCAGCTGCAAGGCCTGATGCAGGTGTTAATGTGCTTCCAATATCAAGGAGGCAAGATTGGCCATCCTCGATCCACATACATAGGTATTTCTGTCCCAATATGACAGAAAAAAAAATGCTGTATTTCATGTCATTTATGGGGTGTTGTCTTACAACTGTCTCCATCTTTATGACTACAGTTTTAGGAGCCACTAACTACCTCAGACTCTGGAAGAGGTTCTAAATTCCAAAATATTACAACTGGAAAGACTTCTGAAGGTCAGCTAGTCATAAGTCCCACTGACAACAGAAATGCCCTCCACAGCATCTGGCCTCTGTTTGAATACTCCCATTGACAGGGTACTCACTACCTCATAAAGCAGACAGCTCTGTTAGAAAATTAAGGCTCTCCCTCTGGGAAAAACACGGAATAGCCCTACTCCTCTATAAGACATGCTGTCCCAGGACCACTTCTAGGGCAATGTGTGTTTTTAGAAGGCAAGTCCTCCCTTATCAATGATAACCTTGTCCACCCATGCAGCTTCATTCAAGTCCCACCTCGCTTCTACACTTCCTTCCAATCCTTCAGTCCCTGACGGAGCCTCGGCCCATACTCTCAACATCTCTCTCTTAGACTATGTCAATGGCCCCCTCACCCTCCTTCATACTTCCACTTTCTCTCCCCTTCACCCACTCACCACATGGAATGCTCTTTCTAAACATAACCGTACCACCATCCCATTTAATATTCTTCAGTGGCCTTTGGATACACCCCACATTCCTCAGTAGGGATCCCCATAATGGATAGTTAGCTATTACATAATACAGGTAACCTATATGGAACTCAGATGATGGGCCCAACACTGGGCTAAGCCCACACTATCTTGTTAAAGCCTTGCAAAAAGTCCTTTGGGGTAAATTCCACTTTTATTTCCATTTATCAAGTGAAGAAAAAGGCCTTTAATAAGTCTCTAAGTAGATTTATCGTGATTAAACATCTGGGAAGTGCCAAAAGTTAGATCCCAGTCAAGTATTTCTTGCATAGACTGGATGAACGCAAGGGTTCTGTGGTCCAGCTACACCAACCTCCATGCTTCAAGCAGAAGCAACCCTTGGCAGTTCCTTAGGCACACCTTTGTGCTGCATGCTACAGGAACATGGCTTGTGTATCCCCTCGTGGGAGTCCTTAGCCTGCCACCCTGGCAGCTCCTGTCCATCCAGTAGTTCAGGTGGGCTCTCCTCAATCAAGTTCTACCTGAACCTCCACTAATCACAACTTCTTCTGGAGTCTCTTACCCCAGCGTCTACCATAGGCTGTGTGTTCACTTGTTGGTTACCATTCCAGATGTTAAGCCCTTGGAGACAATGTCTATCTCGTTCATAGATTTATTCAGAATCTAGAAGAGGTCAGTAAAGATGTGAATGAAGGAAGAGTCCTCTCTTGGACTACCAGCTATCTTGTGTAGTTCTCTAACCTCTACATTGCTGGATGTTCTCTCCAGGGTCCCACCTTTCTGCATTCTTGTTATCCTTATTGATATTAACTTTATACAAGGTATAATGTGTCCTAGACACACCACAAATAATGACTACTATTCTATTGTAAAAAAAAAAGTTCCAAGCAGATATTGAAGAATATATGAAAAACTAAGAGCATTATTACAAACAGTCAATGGTATTGGGAAAAACTCATTAGTCTGAGGTTGAATGACTTAACCCAGCATTTTCTAAAGTGAATCTACAGAGTACTCCTCAAACAGTACTAGGTCCTGCAGGGATAACAGCAGCAACAAGGAGAGTCCTATGGTAGAAAAAAATAGATACAACAAAAATTAAACAGATTTCTTTACTACAAGCATTTAATACACCAATATGTCCTGTGAGTCATCATAAGGAAGATTTAACATATAGTGTTTCCCATACTTAGCTGTCCCCAGGGCCTGTTTCCATCAGGAAGCATCTCTTTGAAGTACTGTTGTTCAGAACACATTTTTAGAAATGCCAAATTAATCTCTCTGTCAGGACAGGTGTTTCAATTGATTATTTTTATCCAAATGAATGCTGTAGATTTTTCCCTGCTGAGGTTATTCAGTTAGCCTCTGCCAGCCTGCTGTAATGATTTAAATATCAACTCTGTCACCCATCATTTTAGCTACTTAATATGATCAGTAAGCTAATCATTTACATGATTTATAATATCATCGGACAAAGCAAGCATATAGTTATTTTTATCCCTGAGACAGCACCTTAGCACTTCGGTACTCATAGAGAAAACATGTGTCAGGCATCAAATGCTTTCAAGATCATGCTCACAATATAGTCAACAATGAGCTTTTCTAACCACGTCCCCCAGTGACAGCCAACAACATCATACCAAAAATATTTGAAGAAATGGGTCTCCATGGAAGAAAGCAATTTTCAACAGAGGAAACTCACTTGATGTCTATCTTTACCAAATTATAAACATTAGCGTGTCCAACTGATTGACAGATTGAAGAGCTTTCAGGTAATCTACTAAAAGTATTGTTTTGCCCCATTTACCTTTGATGGGAATTAAGTGGTGACAAGTTCCAAGTTTTACTTCTAAACAAGTGCCTGGGGTATACCCAGTGTTATTACTGGGCGCCAATAGAACCATGCGCTATGAAAGGCAGCTAAGCCAGACATATGACCTTGCACTTGCCTGCTGCAGCTATGAGACAACATAACTGTGCCCTTGAAGTCAAGTACTCAAGTGTAAAGCTGGCATGCTTCCAAGTGATGGCTTTCCTTGTCCCCCAAAAGACTGCAAACACAAGTGGATTATTTATCAACCCCCTTGCACCTAAGTTTACATAAGTTTCAAATGAAAGACAATACATTCTCCCCAACTCCTAACCAAAATATTAAGAAAGACAAAGAAATGATAAAAGAAAAGATCAAAGAAAAAAGATGAAGACCTTACTGGCAGTCATCCTATTGTAGAGATTGGAGGAATTTCCATTAAATATAAGGTTGATGGATATGGGTTGAGAAATACAATCAGTGACTACCTATGTGCCTTGCCTTTTAAAATGCCACAGGCAGATATTCTAACAACACCCTTCCCCTCTTTGTTGGGGTCTTTGCCAATTTGGATAGTATGCATCAGCCTCCCTAGTAGGTGCCTCCTGCTCTAGGACAGCCAGATGAATTTCTGCATCGTCCCAAACATGTGACAGCAAAGGTTCCCAAAAGCTGTTCTGCAGAACATCAGTCTTACGAGATGACTTCAAAGAGCTTCCATCTCAACGAGCTACAGAGCCATCAGGTTCTGAGAAACCATTCCATAAGGAAGACTTCATAAAGGTTTTTTTCCATTCAACATTTCTTAAATGCATTTGAATACACAGCACTTCTATTTGTCATTTAACATCTATATACATTTGGAAGAACTACTGTTCCCTGAAATATATTTTCAGAAAATGTTCTAAATCCATTCAGTGCATACAATTTTCAGAGAACCATCAGGCAAAAAGTACATAAGAAAAAGAACAGGTAAGGCTACACTGAATCCTGAGAAATGAACACTGTCGGCTGAGACAGATTTAGAAAGAATCTTAGCCTCTTATCTCAGGGATTGCAGTTGCTTACCAAGTAATCAATTACAGCGCTAGAGAAGGTTACCATAGACATAACAGACAATACACTGAGCCACATCTGTAAAAGAATTCATAGAACATATTTTTTATGAAACTGTGACAAAGAACTAAAGAAAGAAAGCAGGTTAAGATGGAAAGTCACAGGAAAAAACAAAGAAAAACAACAAACTGAGCTCAAAAGGTGAGATCATGAGTTAAGGAAGGAAGGGTTGCAAAGAAAACCAAACTTCTAATGCCCATGTTCAAATCTACATTGGAGTCGAAAAAGGGAAGACGGAATTGATGAGATAGTACCTCCTGTCCCTGAGGATGTGAGGGGAATGACAGAAACAGCAATGAGGAGAGCTGGGGTGAAAGGTATGGAGAGGGTCAAGAAAGAGGAATAATGCCAAAATTACAGACAATTCTTGGGAAATACATGCACAAACCTAAAAGGACAGAAAAATTTTAGCAGAACCAAAATAGACACAATAAACAATTGTAAATCAAAGGGACTTAAAATGCTCTAAACAAAATTATTTAAAATAACTCTAGACATATCTTAGTAAAAAAAATATTTCAATCAAATAAAGAATGCATATTACCAACAAATTCTTACAGAGAAAAAAATGGTATTAACTAAAATCCGTTTGATTTCTGACTTTCTCTTTCTTTAACACTAAAAACAGAGAGAAAGGAGCAAATGTCTCCAGCTTATATAATGACACAAGAGGTGTATTCTAGGTTAAGAAGGGCATTGTGAGATTTAAAAAGCTTATAAATCAATAAAAAGTGACACATACTTGGAAAAATTGCATGAATATATAATCCAGCATATTAAAAAAGAGTATGACTACATATTCTAGCCACTTTATAACAGTTCAGAAATCAAGACAGACAAATCATGGTAGAAAAGCAATGATGCTGAATGCTGAAATGATTTAAGCACATAGTTTATATGTTTGAACTCGAATTTCTGATAATTATATGCCAATCTGCCACTTTCTTCTCAAAAGTAGGCACAATATCAAAAAGCAATACTAACTACCTCACTTGGAATACAAGAATGCAAGGAATAGGAAAGTAGAAGAAGAATCCATGGACCACACTGAGCACCACAGAAATGCAGGGAGAAGGGCGAAGGATGGAAGACAGAAAGCTATCTGTGGGAGAGGGTCTGAAGCATGGGGGAAGAGGAAATCAATGAGGGAACTCTGGAGATAAATTTTCAAGACCTAAAGCAAGATGAAGACCTTGGATTGAAGGTGCAACATGATGGCACAAGGAAATGTAAGAATTGATTTATATGGTTATCTAAAATTTAAGAATATTGAGAACAAAGAAAATTTTAAACCACTTCCTGAGAGAAAGAACAAAAAATCTATCAGAACCATTCAACAGCAAATGTCTCAAGAGCAACACTGGCCTCACGTGACAGTACAGTAATATTTTTAAGGCATTTGAGACAAAGGAACATTAAAGCTGGAATATTATATCCAGGCAAATTGTCTTTCACATGTCATAAAAATACCCTGAGAACCTAGTGTTCACTTGGTTCATCAAGACCAAGCTCGTATTACAAGAAGTGTTAGAGGGACGTCTTTAAGAAGAAGAAAAAAATACAAATAATAAAATACCAATAATTATATATTGTCAACAATTACTTTAAATGTAAATGGACTAAATGCTCCAATCAAAAGATACAGAGTGACTGAATACATAAGAAAATAAGACCTTTATACATGCTACTGACAGGAGACTCACTTCAGACAGAAAGACACACAGAGACTGAAGGGAAAGGGGTGGGAAAAGATATTTCATGAAAATGGAAATGAAAAAAAAAAAAGCTGGCATAGGAATACTTACACCTGACAAAATAGACTTTAAAACAAAGGCTATGCCAAGAGACAAAGAAGGACCCAGTAATCCCACTTCTGGGTATTTATCCAAAGAAACATAAAACACTACTTTGAAGGGACATGTGCATCCATATGTTCATTGCAGCATTATTTACAACAGCCAAGATGTGGAGGCAGCCTGGGTGTCCATCAATGGATGAATGGACAAGGAAGAAGTGGTACATAATATACAATGGAACAAAATCTTGCCCTCTGCAACAACCTGGATGAACCTAGTGGGTACTATGATGAATGGAGCAAGTCAGACCAAGAAAGATAAACACCATTTGATTTCACTTAAATGCAGAACCTAAAGAACAAAATAAACAAACAAAAGAGAAAGAAACTCATAGATACAGAGAACACTTTGAGGGTCGCCAGCTTGGAGTGGGGTTAGTGGGTGAATGAAAAAGGTGAAGGGATTAAGAAGTACAAATTGCTAGTTACAAAATAGTCATGTAAGTAAGTACAGCTTAGGTTGTATTGTCAATAATATTGTAATAAAATATGTGGTCTCAGGTGGGTGCAAGACTTATCAAGGGGATCTTAGACACTATATAAATGTCTAATCAGTATGCTGTATACCTGAAACTACTATAATATTGAATGTCAACTCTAATTGAAAAATAAAATAATTATTTAAAAATAATACAATACAATAAATAATATAATCAATGAAAAGATGACAGAACTACCAAAATAGCTGATATTAAAAATATGAGAATATAATTAATTCATTTATGCTAATAATGACTTTTAAATATTAATATGCTAAAACTAGTACATAAATGACTCAAGAAGAAATAAAAAATTCCTATAGTTTTTGAAGAAATTTTAAAGCAGTAGTTCCAAATTTTCCCCACAGAGAAGTTCTTGCCGCTTTGCAGGCAATTTTTAGTAAATTTATAAAGAATATGTTCTTTCATGAACTATATAAAGAAGGAGCAGATACTAACTCATCTTATGAATCCACTATAATTTTGATTCCAAAAGAAACAAAATTAGTCCATGAAGAAAATTTTACACAGCCATTTTATTCATAAATGTAGATGCAAAATGTCTAAACAAAAATATCTAAAACAAAAAGCTTCCATAATACTCATTATCAATTCATGATGAAAATCATGACATATTAAGAACAGAAGGAAAGTTCTTTAATCTGATAAAAATATATCTGCAAAGCATACTTAACAAACATAATCCAAAATGAGCGGATAGCAAAGCAATTACTTTAAAATCAGAAATATGAGAGATGCTCACTCTTTCCAAATCTATTCAACATTATACTAGAAGTTCTAGAACACACAACAAAAGAAAGAAAAGAAACAACCAAGGAATAGAAAAAAGAAAAATAAGTTATTATTTTTAGATCACAAGTTTATGTATATATAAATGAACCAAAAAAAAAAAAACCTTGAGCAAAATTATTAGCTGTGACAGTTGAATTTAGGAAGATGAATAAATGTAAAATCAATTTCATCTAAAGTCAAATGTATATTTATGCTCAATTAGAGAAAAATATCTTTAAAGGACAGCATTTACAATATCAGATAAACCTAACAAAATATGTGCAAAAACCATATGAGAAAATGATAAAAATTACTGAAAATTATTAAAGAACTTACAATTAACACATAATCAAAGAAAGGCATAATATGTAATGTGATAATATGATGATCAACTCTCTAAATTGATACATACAGGTGAAAAAATGCTAATCAAAAAAGCAACATTGGAAGAATAAAGAGAGAGCTAAGAATACCTAAGACATTTCTGAAGAACTGGGAGAAGGAACCCAACTTAACAAATGATATGATTTATTATTAAGCCACAGAAATTATGATAGTTTATATTGGTGCAGGAACAGATCTGTTGACAAATAGAATAGAGAGCTCAGAAGTGTGTATGTGTGTCTACACAGAGAAATTTGCTATGGGAAGAGGAGGGATGCTAAGCCATTAGGGAGAAGCTTATTCAATAAATGGAACTAGGGTAAATGGTTGTCCATAATTTTTTAAAAATTTAAATTATATCTAACTCATGTTATGAAAAAAATCACTTGCAGATCAATTCAGACATTAAGTTTAAAAAGAAAATTTTTAAACTTTAATAAGAACTTTTAATCTTGGCCATAACAAAGTAATTGGCATCACGGTAGCCCTTCCAATGTATATAATTAAAAAGTTGGACTAAATATATGAAACGACTATGTTCAGATATTATACAAGGGGTAAAGCAGGGTTGTGCCCCTTGAGAGGAAAGAAACAGATAAAGAGGGGCTTATATGCTTACCGGAATCCCAGAGAGGGTGAGCACGCATGTGTGAGTGCACGCGCGCACACACACACACACACACACACACACACACACACACACCCTAAAGCACATTATAATCAAATTGCTAAAAATAAGAGAAAGTCTTCAAAGTCAGCCAGAGAAAAAAGAAGTATTCTTTAAAAAAGAAAAAAGAAATTATAAAAACGATTGCAGACTTCTTACCAATTATAATACAATTTGGAAGATGATGAAATTAAATTGTTAGTGGAAAAATATTATCAAAGTAGCATTCCATATACAGCAAAAATAAAATCCCTAAGAAATAAGAAAAATTGAACACAAAGAAACAAAACCTCACGGACACAATCAATAGCTTAGTGGTGAGTGGTGTCTGATAGCATGGGTGGAAGATGGTGGGAGAGAAGGGACAGGGACCCAAATACATGGTGATGGGAAGAGAGCTGACTCTGGGTGATGAGCACGTAGCACAACACATAGATGATGTATTGTAGTTGTACACCTGGGACCTATGTGATTGTTACTAACCAATGTCACCCCAATAAAAACATTTTAAATATAAGAAAGACTAAAATATATTTTTAGACAAACAAATAACCAACAAAAAATGTTAAAGAAAGTTCTTCAAACTGCTAGAAAATAATATCACCTGTGAATCTAACATCAATAAAGAGTCAAGAAAATTGTATACATATATATACAATTACTTATAAATTTTTTTATTTTTAAAAGATATTTAAGTGTATAAAGCAAAATTATTAGTGATAAATGGTGAGTTTTAAACATAAATAAAAATAATGACAATAGTAATAAAGTATGGAATAGTGGAAATTGAAAGTATAATGCAAGATTCCTACATTATTGTGAATTGGTATAATATTATTTGAAGGTAGAAGGTGATAAATTAAAGATACATATGATAGACACTAGAACAATAACTAAGAATAAATTTAGAACTAAAGACATATTTAATAAACCAAGAAAAGAGATAAAATTAAATACTAAAACATAATACAAAAGAAGATAGTAAAACAGACAGAAACAAAAACCCCAGATGGCACAAATAGACAAATAGCAAAGTTACAGACTTAAACCTAGTGATATAAATAATTACATTAAATGTAAATAAAATAAACACACAAATAAAAGATGAAGATTGCCCAAATGAATTTTTATAGCCGAATATGTTGTCTACAAGAAATGCTTTTTACATTTAAAAACAAGTTAAAACTAAAAGGATGAAAAAAGTAAAATCATGCAAACCTTAGCCACAAGAAAAGGTACAATGGCTATATTAATATCTGCTCAGGTACCCTACAGAGCAAGAAACAGGACTTTTTATAATAAAGTAATAATTCACACACACACAAAAAATCAAATGTGCATATTCAACTGATTAAAAAATGTTGAAATACATGAACCAAAGAAATGACAGAAAATTCCAATACTCTTTTCTCAGTAATTGGTTAAAAAGACCAAAATATCAGTAAATATATAGAAGACTTGACCAAACTAAGTACACACCTAACCTAACTGGCATTTATGGAACACTACATCTAACAGCTGCCATATAAATCCACTATTCACCTAGATAAACTATTGTGTTTCCTTCAAACAAGTCTCAGTAAATTTAAAAGGTCTCAAATCATACAGAGACTATTATGTGATCAAGATAAAATTAGGAAATTAATTAATAAAAACAATATTTTTGGAGAAGCTCTAAATAATGAAAAAATGTAAAGTATATACATACATAGCCAGTAGGTCAAAAATCAGAAAATATTTTAAACTAAAAGATAAGGCACATCCAACACATCAAAGTTCGTAAGATACAGCTAAAGTAGTGCTTAGCAAATACACACACACACACACACACACACACATATAGTTCTAAGACTTCTACATTTTTAAAAAAGAAAAAGGCATAAAATTACCAATTCAAGCTTTTGATTAAGGGGCTAAAAAGAAGAACAAATTAACACAAAGTAGGTAGAATTTTAAAAATACTAAAAAGGGGAAATAAAGGAATTTCTTAAAACAGAGAAAAAAAATTAGCAATACCAGAAATTGATTATTAAAAAGTCAATAAAAATTGATAAAATCCTATTTACACTGATCAATGAGAGAAAGAAAAACATATATTATTGATACAAGGAGTGAAAGAGGGGACATTACTACAGAGTCTTCAGACATGAAAATGGTAATTAATGAGTTGTTATAAGTAAAAATTTGTCAATAAATTGAAAAGTTAAAGGAAATGGAATAAAAAAACCTTTGAGATTCAAATGACCAAAACTGGCATTGGGAGACATTAGAATTCTGAATAGACCTATAATTATTAAAGATGTTGAATTCATAATTTGAACGCTTCCCGCAAGGAAAACTGTAGGTAAATGGCTTTACTCAAACCATCATTTGCGGGAGAAACAATAGCTATTTCAGAAAAAGAAGGAAAGCTTCCCAACTCATGTTAAATGACCAGGCTTATCATCATCCTAAAACTAAACACAGTAAAAGAAAGAAAAATGATAGATCGATATCCTTCATAATAGTAAATTAAATCTACCAATGCATAAAAAGGATACAGCATCATGACCCTGAGAGGATTTATCCTAGAAGAGCAAGGTTGTTTTACCATTCAAAAAAATTAATCAGAATAATTCACCACATTAACAGAATACTACAACAAATTAATGTAACAATCACAAATAGATGCAGAAAAAAACACTTAAGAGCAATGTAGAAACTAGATATAGGACACATTCAAAACCTTTATTTCACATCACACTTGATGGTAAAAATTTGAATACATTCCCCAAGAGTAAGATAAGGCAAGAATGTAAATTCTTACCATGTCTTTTTAACACTGTATTAGAGGTACAAAAAGAAAAAGTGCAAAAAGAATTTTAAAAAATGAAAAGTGGAAGGAAGGGAAGGAGCAAGGAAGGGAAGAAAGAAAAAAGCTGATTGCCCTTTTTTGTCATATATGTAAAAAATCCAAAGAAATCTAGGAAAATATTACTAGGATTAATATATGAATTTAACAAGGTCACAGGATACAATGTCAATATACAAAAATCTAGTGTATTTCTATATTCTAGTAGTTATATTGGAAAATAAAATTTAAAAATAAAATTTGAAACTGTAAAGAACATAAAATAAATAAGGGTTAGTTTAAATATGTGCAAGACCTGTGTGCTAACAACTGTATAATATTGCTGAGAGAAATAATATAAAATTTAAATAAATGGAAAGATTTATGCTCATGGGTGAAATACTCAATATGTTAAGATGTCTAATAAACCCTAAATTGGTTAAAAAGTTGAATAATCCCAGAAAACATCCCAGCAGGTATTTTGAGAAATTGGCAAACTGATTCTAAAGAAATTATGCAATTCTAAAAATTTGAAGGACCTAAAATAGACGAAACAAATTTTACCTAGAAAAACAAATGTGGAGAATTTATATCACCTCATTTCAAAATTTACTATAAAGCTTTAGTAAAAAACAAAGTGTGGTATTAGCATAAGAATAGATGTACAGAAAAATAAAATAGACTAGAGAGTCCAGAAAAGGATCCACATATACGTTGATTGTCAACAAAGATCCCAAAGCAATTCATTAGAGCAGCCTTTTCAACAATAGGATATCACATGTAAATAAATAATAATTTTAATGCCTATCTCACAGCATATCAAAAACAATAATTCAAAATGGATATAGACAAAAAAAATAAGAGCTAAAACTTTAAGTCTCCTAGAAGAAAACATATGGGATAATATTTGTAACTTTGCAGTAGACAAAGATTTATATACATAGAGAGAGAACAAAAAGCACTGGCCATAAAATAAATTGGACTCCATAACTATTAAACATTTATACACTCTAAAAGACACCATTAGGAAAATAAAAAGGCAAGCCATGAACTGGGAAAAAATATCAACTTGTATATATATATAAAATTTATACATGTAAATTATATATCTTATTTGTATTTATAATTGATATATAAATACTATACATAGAAAACAAATTACTGTATCCAGAATATTAAAGAACTCATACAACTCAGTGAGAAAAGGCAAGTAACTCAATGTTTTAAATTACCAAAATCTAAAATGAAATTGGAACATCACCCCAGATTTCAAAATAATAAGAAAATACTATTATTTCCTTATTATATGCTCATAAATTAAACAACTTAGATGAAGACAATCAATTCCTTTAAAGACATTAACTATCATAATCCACTCATGAAGAAATAGAAAACCAGGATATCCTCAATATCTATTGAAGACATTTAATTTGTAGCTAAAAGTCTTTCAAAAAAAAAAACCAAAAACTAAATTCAGGTACAAATATGTTCATTGATGAAATCTACTAAATATTTTAGGAAAAAATAATACCTACTTTATACCATCTCTTCCAGAAAGTAGAAGAGGAGGGAACACTTGTGTGTAATACAAAGAATATTGATTGTACAAAACAAATAGTAACAACTTACACAGTTAAAAATATATGTAGATTCAACAGTGATGAAACAGAAAATAAATTTTTTAACAATAATTTACATAATGGCAAGAAAGAAAAGAAAAAGAATATGAAATATGAATATGAAATATGAAATATATTAAATACTATGAAATATAAAAGAAAACAAATACAAAAATAAAGACATAGGCTCAAATAAATTAGCCATTACTTTAAATATAAATAAACAAAATGTCCCCATCAACAGTCTAGAATGTTTAGAGTGAATTTTAAAAATCAACAGCTATATGCTGCTTAAATGAAACCTGCTTTCAAATATGAGAAGAAAGGTTAAAAGTAAAATAATGGAAATGAAAGATCAATAAATATTACACATAATATGTCAGCTATATTATCAGACAAATAGATTTTAAGGCAAGAAGCAATAGTAGACATAACAAAAGACATTTCATAGTGAAAAAAAGATCAGTCCATTAGGAAAAATCCAAAATTCTAAATCTGGATGTCCCCACCAATATAGCTTTAAAACCTATCATTCAAAACTAGATTAAATAAAAGGAGAAATCAACACATTCACAGTCACATTAGGTGACAAGAAGACAGAATACACAGGCTTTTCAAGGGCTCATGGAATATTTACTTAAGCTGACCACATGGTGGTTGTAAAGTAAGACCCAAACTTTCAAAGAGCAAAAATCATTCACAAGTTCTCTGATCCTGGATGAAAATATATTAGAAACTGTTATTATTTTAAAAAGATGACTAGAAGATCTCTTCTGCTTGGAAAGTAAGAAATAGGGTTCCAAATAAAACCATGGGTCAAAAGAAATATGAAAGAAATTTAAATAAATTTTGAGCCAGATAACATTGAAAGTAAAATATGTCAAAATATGTAAAGTGTAGCTAAAACAGTACTGGAGACATTCATAACTTTAAATTAAATCAAGGAAAAAAATACAAGTTATCTAATCATATATATCAAGAAACCATTAAAAGGAATAGCAAATCATACTGACAGAAATTAGAAAATAAATTAGAAACATATCAATAAAACCTTTCAAACATAAAAATAAGTCAAATTTTGTTTTGTTCTGTTTTTTGAAAGAATAGACAAAATGCAAATAACAAAAATCAAGAATAAAAAGGACAATATATTTTTTTCTCCTTGATATTTGACAATTTAATGGACAGATTCTTTAAAAATCACAACTAACAAAAAATTGACTCAAGAAATAATATACTATCTAAATAAACACACTAATGTGTATGTGTGTATGTGTATGTGTAATCAATATCAGTTTGCTTCACTAGTGAATTCTTTCAAACATGTACGGATGAAGTTGTACCAATTTCACACAAAGTCTCCCAGAGATAGAAATAAAGAAAACAATTCTTATCCCATCTTATGAGCCCCAGTCCTCAATAACCTTAATACTAAAATCTAACAAGGATATTACCACATATGAAAATTACAAACTATGCACATAAATAAATTATTAACAAAATATTAGCAAATTAAATCTGGTGATACACAAGGATATAAAAGTATGACCAATAAGGGTTCATTTGAGCAATAAAAAAATGGCTTAATTTTCAAAAATCAATCAATGTGAGTGTTTCCGAATAAGATAATACAGACTCATTTCTCTCTACTCCTTCCTATTAAATATGACTATCAACTCAAAAATAATGCAAGAGGCCACCAAAGGAGAACTCTAAAATATAAGAAAAGGAGAGCAAACAGGTTAGGGAACCCAGGGTGGAGGAACAACACAGTAACAAAGTGTCTCATGATCCCCAACCAACAGGCCTAGAATTGGGAACTCCAATCTAGCAACAGAAGGTAGCCTGAATAGGCTCATTCTGCCCCCAGCCAGCCCAGTCCAGGAGAACTGGCAAAGGAGATCCTCAGCAATCCCTCTGATATCAAATGGCTCAACCTAAGAAATACTCTCCTTCTGCATCAGCCTCAGCCTTCCCTGGCCTACCAAGAGACACCTGGGCAGCTGGGTAGGTCCAACAAGGCAGATTCCAGCCTTTATGGGGACACCAAGTCCCCAGTCCATGAAGCCCCTTTGTCCCCATAGGCCTGAGAATCCCCCCCTCCACTGAGAGCCACCAAGTGGCATTAGCAAGGTAGAACCTGCTATAACCAGGGCTCAGCCAAGAATATGCTCTGGCCACAAGTGCCTAGCCTAGGAAGTGCTCCTCACCTTTCACAGGTTATAGATTCCCCTCCTCCAACCAGAGGTAGCAGCTAGCCCATCCTGGAGAAATCCCCTTCACCCTCTTCAGGAAGCATGTAGAGGGAACAAGAAGAGCCCCAACAGCACTAGATAACATACTACTAAAATAACTAGAACACACAGTTTCTTGAGATAATCACCACAATGTTCTCGACATAATAAAAAATTATCCATTGCACCAAGAACCCGGAAGAGAATTTATCCATTAAATTGGATGAGAAAAGACAATCAGTTGGTGTGAAAACCAAGATGTTGGAATTATCTGATGAGGTTTTTAAATGACATCATAAAAATGTTTCAACAAGCAATTACAAATTATCTTGAAACAAATAAAAAAACAGAAAGTTTCAGCAAAGAAAGAAAAAGTAAATTATCTTCATAGTAAAATCTAACAAGGAACTAAATGGAACTAAATGGAAATTATGGGACTGAAAAAATAACAAAATTTAAAAACTCACCGGATGGATTCAGTCATAACATTTAAAGGACAAAGGATGCAATCAGCAAACTGAAGAACAGAACAGTAAGATTTACCCGGTGTGAGCAGCAGAGAGAAAATGAACTAAAAATGAAATGAATAGGACCTCACGAACTTAGGGGGCAATAACAAAAATATAACATTCATTCCACTGGAATACCAGAAAGAGAAAGAGTGTGGGGCTGAGAGAATATTCAGAGAAATAGTGGTTGACAATTTACTGAATTTAGTGAGCGACATAAACCTATAGATTCAAGAATATAGGAGTAACAAACAGGATAAATTCAAAGAAATTCGTATCAGGACACATCATAATAAAACTTGTGAAAACTAAAGACAAAAAACTATTGACATAGTATTTATTGAGAGCACTTAGATAGATATTATTCAGAAGAAAACCAATTTAAAAGACAGTGCATTCCTAATCTGAAACTATGGAGGTCAGTAAAATATGACAAAAAAGAAAGAACTCTCAATCACAAATTCTGTATTTGGCAAAATTGTCCTTCAAAGAATGAAGAGAAAATAAAGACATTATCAAATAAAGGAAAAATGAAAAGAATTTGTGGCTAGAAGACCAATCCTTAAAGATGAGCTAAAGAAAATTTATTAAAGAGAAAGGAAATGATAAAAGAGTTCTTGGATCATCAAAGCAAGAAAGAACAAAAAAAAAACAGAAATATGAGTATATACAATATACTGTCCTCTTCACCAGTTTTATAAATCATATTTGAGTATTTAAAGAGAAATTACAACACCATCTGATACTCAAAACAATGATATTTAAAAGTGAAGGAGGTAAAGGGACCCAAATGGAAAGAAGAGTTCCAAATGTCACTTGAAGTTGTAAAATGTTGACACCAGTAGACTGTGATAAGTCACGTCTGTATATTGTAATACCAGAGCAAACACACACACACACACACACACACACACACACACATACACACACACACACACACACACACACACACACACACATGCACGCCAGTCCAGATGAAACTAAGGAAATCTGAAAATGAATCAGACCCATGGATTGTATCAATGTCAATACCCTAGTTGTGTTATTTTACTATAGTATTATAAGATGTTATCATTGGGAGAAACTAAAAAAGGGCATACTCGATTTCTGGATCTCTCTGTACTTTTCATGACAACTGAATTTAAATTTATGT
The DNA here is from genome assembly GCA_004026885.1 of Lyroderma lyra. Lineage (NCBI taxonomy): Eukaryota > Metazoa > Chordata > Mammalia > Chiroptera > Megadermatidae > Lyroderma > Lyroderma lyra. The sequence goes on along the minus strand of PVJL010005257.1, from coordinate 26,752 downwards.
CAATCTCAAAATAAAAGTTTAATTTTTTAAAATTCTGAAAAGAAAATTAGAAGGTACCAACATTTCCAAATATTAGAACACATTTTAAAATCATAATCAAATAGGCAGTTATAAAATTGATATAAAAAAGAGAAATAATGAATAACATCAAAAAGGAAAAATTAATCAATGTAATTTACATTAATAGTAAAAAGTGAAAATAAAAATTATATAATTATTTTGATAGATGCAAAAGCCTTTGACTGAATGTATTGTGCATTCTTGACAAAACTGTTAGCAAACTAGTAATTAGGAATTAAAGGGAATTTTCTCAGTATGAAAAAAACCTACCAAAAATATATAGCAAACATAATGTAAAATTGTGCATTATAAAGAGGTTCCTCTGAGATCAAGAACAAGATAAGGATACTCAGTCACTGTATCTATTCAACTTGAATTAAAGACCCTAAGTAGTGCAATAAGGAAAGAAAAATGAATAAATACATAAAAATTAGAAAGAAAAATTAAACTCTCATTTGCTATAGATGATGTGATTGTGTACACAGAAAATCATAAAGAGTCAACAGATAAACTATTAAAATAAATCAGCAAATCGTTTACTAGAAACAAGTTTAAAGTACAAAACCAATTAATGTCTATAAACCCACTATAAACAAGTAGAAAAATAAATTGACTACAATCTATATTTAATATAATCATAAATATCAATATCTGAGAAAAATCAAAGAAAAGTTATTCCAAATCTCTACAGAAACACAACAAAACTTTGCTAAGAAAAATTATAGATGACCTAAATAAATTGAGGGATATAGTGTGTTCATGAATTATTCAATAGTGGTAAGACATTAATTCTCTCTTAATTAATATAAAGACCATGCAACTTCAATCAAAATCCCAGATTTTTTGTGGAAAATAAAAATTTAATTTTAAAATTTATAAGGAAATGCAAAGGGCTAAGAATAGCTAAATCTATCTTAAAGCAAAGGAAAGAGCTGGAAGCCTTACACTACCAGAAATGCAAAGTTATTATAAAATTATGATCATTAAGACAGTGTGATATTAATGTGTAGATATAATAGGTAAATGATCAAATGGAATTGAAGTGAACATCCAAAAACAGACCCACAATATACAGTTATATGATTTCTAAAAATGGTAGTATGGCAAAGCAGTAGGAAAAGGAGTTCTTTTTATTTTTTCAATAAATGGTATTGGGTTAAGTGTGTATCTGTATTATTTTTATGTATCTCATCTCAAAACTCATACCATATACAGAGACTAAGACCAATTCCAGATGTAAAGCAGACCAATTCCAGACGCAATGCAGATAAATGCATATAAATTTCAAGTGTAAAACAAACAAACAAAAATTTAGAATAAAATATAAAATAATATCTTTATGTTTGGGGGTAGGTAAACATATTTTAAACAGTATACAACATGTAATAAACATTCAGAAAATGATGGTAAATTGGATAAATTGAATTATATTAAAATTGAGAATTTCTGCTCCTATAAGACACCATTAAGAGAATTCAAAAGCAAGCCACAGAGTGGAAGAGAACACTTCCAATACCTATGTATATTTATAAGGACACATCTCTAGTTCCCCTACAAATCACTTTTAAATAGGCTGAAAAAGAAATAGAAAAAGAAATGCATGAAAGACTTGAACTGGCACCTGACAAAGGAGATAGCCAAGTGACCAATAAACATATGAAAAGGATTTCAACATTATTATCATAGAAATGAAATAATCACAGTGAGAAACTAGTACTTTTTAAGAAAAATGTTTGGCAGAATGTATTAATCATACATATATCTTCTGACCTAGTAATTCCACTCTCATGTATATACCCAACAGAAAACACATATATGGTCCATAAAAGGAAGTCTCTAAGAATATTCATAACAGTATCATTGCTAATAGACAAAATATGGAAACAACCGAGTCAATGATAAAGTGTGATATATTCATAAAATAAATACTATGTGAAGATGTATTAATCATATCTTTTAATTTCTGTATTGCTGATATTTTGATATCAGATATCTAGAGCCTTGATAACCCTTGGAGAAGTTGCCCCTCCCAGGGTTAGTCAATTCCTAACAATAGTAACTGCAAGTATGTCTTCTGTATTCAAACCAACCAATCCAAGACTCATATCTGCCAATCACATCACTTATGGAGTTCTTACACTTTGGGATACTATTCCCCTGTCCTAAAAATCCAAGGTCCAGGGCCAAATATCAGACAACTAGGGGCAGCCCCTACATCCAGGAGCCCCCTGAAATTATCCAAAGTAGCCAGTCTGAAATCTGCAAAAACCACAATAAAGACTGTTGCCCACATTTTCCTCTGTTCCTTCTGTCTCCTTCTTTCCTATTTGGCCCTGTGTTGTGGTGCACCCACTTCTCCACACTGTGAGAAATAAATTATCTTTTCAATGGCAGACATCTCCTGACCTGTTGGTTTCACCATATCTGAATAATAATAAAGCCTATATTTGAAAACACAGTAAGAATGACTCAGCCAAAACCACATTCCATAATCACAATGAGTTTCACAAACTTGATGTCGAGCAAAAGAAGACAGTTATTATACAAAACAGTACAGAGCTCCTGCATTAGATGTTAATAGTATTACTGCGGGTAAGTGTAATGGCCAAAAGGGGGCAGTAGAAATACCTCTGAGGACACTAGTGATGTTCTGCTCCTTGATGTGGCTGTTGATTGCATGGATGTTTTCACTTTCTGAAAATTGACTGTGATTTACTCTTGATTTAACTTTTTTGTATAAATGTTACACTTCTGTTTATATTGGAAAAACTACTAGGATTCAACTACAATTATATTCAGAATAAAATAGCATTCAACAACTGGAAAGAGGGAGTTCTCTGGTGGTGTAGTGGCTAAGGCTTCAGCACTGCAGCCTGGGTTCAATTCCCAGCCAGGAAAAAAAAAAGAAAAAGTGGAAAGAATGAAAATAAATTATCTAACACCCCATATAGTAGTTTTAAAACTAACAATAAAACCAATCCTAGCCAGCAGGGATACAGGAGCAAAAACAATCCATGAATTAGAGTAACATACAATAAAACTGATAAAGCAAATTAGACTTAGATCTTTGAAAATAATCAATAAAGAGAATCTGTTAAGTCCAGTCAAGAAATAAAGGGAGACAACACAAACACACAATAATAGGAATAAAAAGAGAGAGGTTTCAAGAAATAGATCTCTTTACATTATTTTAAAATACCATGTGCAGCTTAATAATGAATTTAAAAATTCCAGTGATACACAAGAATTTTTTTAAATTACTAAAAAGGACTCAAGGAAATGTAGAATCCAGGAAGTTTCCAGGATATCAAAGTAATAGCCCTAAGACCAATAACCAGCCCAGATAATTTTACAAGTTAAATTATTTCCAACTTTCAAGAGCTCTGTCCATACAAGTGCAAAATAATCGATTCTCTATCCACATTATGAAGGGAGTACAAGCTGAATACAAGTTGAACACAAGCATTTGAGAGAGAAAATATAGGTCAATGTCACATATGCCTCTCAGTGGAAAACCTCAACTTCAACTGCAAAAACAAAAAAGCAAAATGAACACTAAATAAAAAAGAGAAGCCAGGGTCAACTCCTGGGAAAAGTCTCCCCATTTATGAAAATAAGATGCACAGACAGGAATCATCCTTCTCTTCCATGTATTGCTATCACAGCCATTGTGAAACTAAGAGGAGAGCTCAGACTACACCCTGAGGACAGCCAAGTAATAAGATGAAAAAGCCAAGAGCCTTTGATCTGGGTATTGAATGTCTGAATTGGCCAACCCTGGAGCCATCCTAGTTGCAGGCCTCTTTTGATGTCACATATTAAGTTTCCTTATTGTTTAATCCACTTGAGATGAGCATTCTGTTACTTGCAGACAAGTACATTCTAATTATGCACAAAGTGAATTAGATTTCAGCTGAGAGAAAAAAGGGAGAGAAAAGAGTCTAAGAATTTTTTTTAATCAATGAGGAGATATGTAAAATTCAGTAAAGCATATGGTAAATGTGACACCCAAGTCAATGAGGAAAGGAAGGATTCTAGATAAATGGTAGTAGAAAACACTAGTGAAAAACATAAAAGTTAGGTCATCACATCAAAATTTCTTGCAACTCAATCCCAAGTGGATAGAGGATTTCATTGAAATAAAATTACTAGAAAAGAGAGAGCTCAGCAAGATGGTGACCAGAGAGGGGGTCTCTGAAACCTCTCCTAGAAAATACAATTAAACAGATTCAACATGGGAAACCCGACTTGGCACAGTGACAGCTAAGAGATGCACCCATCACAAAAAAACACCTGAAGCTTGCCCCGCCAAGCGCCACCTAGTGTCTGCTCTATAGCAAGATACTATAGCAATACCAACCTGGAAGAGAAGGTAGAGACCTCCCTGGAACTGTCACAGGAAAAGCCCTCATGCCCAGAAAGGATGCTGCAGCATCCACTGCCACTGCATGGAGAAACACTATGAATATCTTAAGATTCAAAGCCACACAGAAAGAATATGAAAAAAATGTCCAGAAAAGGATCTTATAGATCTGGAAATGTATAAACTAAGCAACATAGAATTCAAGGCTGCTGTTCTAAAGGCTCACAGAGAAATTAAAACATATTGGCAGAACACCCTAGCTGAGATGAATGATCTCAGAAAGGAAATTAATGAACAAATGGAACAATTTAACAAAAAAATTGAAATTATAAGAAAGAATTAGATAGACATTCCAGACATAAATAATGCAATAAAAGAAGTGAGAAATGAAATAACTGCCATAGGAAACAGGACCAACCAAATGGAGAAAAAAATTAGTGATATTGAAGATTGTAAGATGGAAAAAACATAGAAAAAGATAGGAACTTCAGAGCCAAAAGGACTGAAAGAACTCTGCAAGAACTATTTGACTCCATGAGGAATTAGCAATATTAGAATAATAGGCTTAGAAGAAGGGGCAGAAAAAACTCTACAGAGGGAATACTCAAACAAATAGTGGACAAGACCTTTCCAGACCTATGAAAAGGTCTAGAACCCCAAATTCAAGAAGAAACTAGGTCTCCTAGCTACCTGGACCCTAGCAGACCTTCTCCAAGACACATTATACTAAAGATGTCAAAAATCAAAGACAAAGAGACAATTCTCAAAGCATCCAGGATAAAAATATATTTAAAAAAAAAACTATAACCTTTAAAGGAAAACCTATCAGGCTAACATTAGACTTCTCAGCAGAAACTCTACAAGCCAGGAGGAAGTAGAATCAAATATTTAAAATATTAAAAGAGAGAAACTTCCAGCCAAAAATAAATTACCCATCAAAATTATTGTTCACATATGAAGGAGGAATAAACACCTTCTCAGACATACAGAAGCTGAGGAAATTCTTTAGCACAAGGCTGGCATTTCATGAAATACTAAAGGAAGCTCTTTGACCTGAAACAAAACATCAGAATAAATGAAATAGAGTTGGGACAACAAAAAAGAAAGAAAAAAAAAGGTGGGGGGGAAGTAATGACCATAGAAAATTCTCATATGTCAATCATCCCTCTAAATGTAAATAGACTGAACTCATCAATAGAAAAACACAGAGTAGCAGACTTTGAATGTTCAGTAAAATTTGTTGTTGACACCATCTGTTCTGAGACTTTTGCCTTTGAGAAGGTTTTGGATGATTGTTTCAACTTCTTTACTATTGATTGGTCTATTTAGATTATCCAATTCTTCTTGGTTAAGTCTAGGTAGATGATATGTTTCTAACAACTTGTCCATTTCTTCAAAACCCATCCATATGCTGTCTCCAAGAGACACAGCTCAGCCATAAGGACAAACACAGACTCAGAATGAAAGAATAGGAAACAATACTCCAGGTAAATGGTATCCAGAGAAAAGAAGGAGTTGCCATACTGATATCTGATGAAACAAACTTCAGGTTAAAAAGATGACAAGAGATAAAGATGGGCATTCCATAGTGATAAAAGAAATAATACAACAACAAGAAGACTTGACACTAATTAAAATATATGTCCCCAATTAGGAAGCACACACAAAGCAACTACTTACAGATTTGAAAGGAGAAACTAACAAAAACACAATCATAGTAGGGGACATAAACACCCTCTTAACAGCCATGGACAGATCATCTAAACAGAAAATAAATAAGGAAATATCAGCTTTAAGTGACACATTATAGCAATTGGACACAATTGACATTTACAGGACACTTCTTCCTACAAAAGAAGAGCATACCTTCTTTTCTAGTGCACATGGAACATTCTCAAGGATGGAGCATATGGTGAGACAAAAAAACTAGCCTCAGGAAATTCAAGAGGATTGAAATTATACCAAGTGTATTCTCAGACCACAAAGCTTTGAATTGGAGATCAACTGCAATAAGAAAGCAGAAAAAAAATACATATACATGCAGATTAAACAACATCTTATTAAAAGTGACTGGATCAAAGACCAAATAAAAGAGAAAATTTTAAAAATATATAAAAACTAATGACAATGAAAATACAACCTATCAAAATCATTGGGACACAGCAAAAGCAATAATAACAGGGAAATTTATACCATTACAGGCCTATCTTAAGAAACAAATGAAAAATCGCAAGCAAACATCCCAACATCCCATCTTAAAAAACTAGAAGAAGAACAGAAAAAACTCAAAGTTAGCAGAAGAAAAGAAATAATAAAAATTAGAGCAGAGCTAAACAAAATCAAGAATACAAAGACAATAGAGAAATTAATGCAATAAAGAGCTGGTTTTTTGAAAAAAAATCAACAAAATTGACAAACCCCTGGCTAGACTAACCAAAGGATGAAAGGAAAGGACACAAATATCCTAAATTAGAAATGAAAGGGGAGAAATTATGATTAATACCACAGAAGTACAAAGGATCATAAGACAATATTATGAAGGGCTTTATGCTAGTAAATTTAACAACCTAGAAGAAATGCACAAGTTGCTAGGAACATATCATCTACTTAGACTGAAGAAGAACTGGATAATCTAAATACACCAATCAATAGTAAAGAAATTTAAAGTATCATCCAAAACCTTCCCAAAGGGAAAAACCCCAGACCACTTGGTCTTATCAATGAATTTTGCCAAGCATTCAAAGAAAAATTAATGCCTATCCTCCTCAGATTACTCCAAAAAATTGGAGATGAGGCAATACTTCCCAACTCATTCTATGAGGTCAATATTACCCTAATACAAAAGCCTGGTAAAGACAACATACACAAAAAGAAAACTACGGACCAATATCTCTGATGAATACAGATGTAAACATCCTAAACAAAATATTAGCATGTAGACTACAACAATGCATCAAAAAGATTATACACCATGATTAAGTGAGATTCATCCCAGAAGCATGAGAATTGTTCAACACACAAAAATCAATCATATGACTTCACTCATATGTGGAATATAGCACTGAAAGCAACAAAGAAAAAACAAGCCAACAACAATAAAAAAAACCTCAAAGACACAGTCAATAGTTTAGTGGTTTCCTGGGTGTAAGTGGGGAGGAAGTGGGAGAAGAGGGAGGGGAGTCAAATACATGGTGATAGAAAGAGAACTGACACTGGATGGTGAACATAATAATGCAGCACATAGATAATGCACTGTAGAATTGTATACCTGGAACCTATGTAATTCTTGTTAACCAATGTCATCTCAATAAGTCTAACAATAAAAAAAAAAAGCAATCAAGGTGATACACCATATAAACAAACTAAAACATAAAAACCATATTATCGCATCAATTGATGCAGAAAAAGCATTTGACAAGATACAACATCCATTTATGATCAAAACACTGAATAAAATGGGTATATAAGGAAAGTACCTGAATATAATAATGGCCATATATGACAAACCATCAGCTACTATTATACTGAATGGAGAAAAGCTGAAGCCCATTCCCCTAAAATCAGGAACAAGACAGGGATGCCCCCCGTCACCACTGCTATTCAGTATAGTACTGGAAGTTCTAGCCAGACCAATCAGCCAAGAAAAATGAAAAAAAGGTATCCAAATTGGGGCAGAAGAAGTCAAGCTGTCACTATTTGCAGATGACATGATCCTTTATATAGAAAATTCCAAAGACTCCACCAGAAAACTATTAGAAACAATAAAGGAATACAGTAAATTCACAGGATACAAAATCAACGTACAAAAATAAATTGCACTTCTATATACAAACAATCAATCTTCAGGAAAAAATAATGAGAGAATCAATACCTTTTATGATTGCAACAAAAATAATTAAATACCTGGGAATTAACTTAGCAAAGAACATGACAGACTTATACATGGAAAACAAGATGCTTTTGAAAGAAATTGAAGAGGACCCAAAGAAATGGAAAGGTATTTCGTGTTCATAAATAGGAAGACTTAACATTGTTAAAATGGCCATATTACCCAAAGCAACATACAGATTTAATGCAATTCCCATCAAAATCCCACAAACATACGTTCACAAAATAGAAAAAAATATTACCAGATTTGTATGGAACCACAAAAGACTTCAAATGACCAAAGCAATACTACATAAAAAGAATAAGGCTGGTGGTATCATGCTCCCCAATTTCAATTTATACTACAAACCTTCAATAATCAAAACAGCTTAGTATTGACAGAAGAACAGACACACAAACCAATGGAACAGAATAGACAATCCATAAATAAATCCATAAATATATGGACAAATAATTTTGATAAAGGAATGAAAAACATGCAATAGGGAAAAGAAAGTCTCTTCAGTAGATTGTATTGGAAAAATATATGCAAAAGAATGAATCTGAGCTGTGAACTGTCACCATATACTAAAATTAATTCAAAATGAATTAAAGATCTCCACATAAGACCTGAAACAATAAACTGTATAGAAGAAAACATTGGTACTAAATTTATAGACCTCAGGCTCAAGGAGGACTTCATGAACCTGATCTCTAAGGCAGGGGAAGTAAAAGCAAAAATAAATGAGTGGGACTGTACCAAACTAAAAAGCTTCCAGCAAAAGAAACCATCAACAAAGCAGAGAGACAGCCAACCAAAAGAAAGAAAATATTTGCAAACAACGCATCTGATAAGGGTCGAATATCTAAAATATTAAAGAACTAGTACGACTCAACAAAAAAAAAAAAAAACACAATTAAAAAGTGGGCAGAGGACCTGAACAGACACATCTTCCATGAAGAAATACAAATGGCCAGCAGACATATGAAAACATGCTCATCCTCATTAGCTATCAGGGAAATGCAAATCAAAACCACAATGAGATACCACCTCACACCTGTGAGAATGGCTGTTATCAACAAGACAAGGAATAACAAGTGCTGGAGAGGATGTGGAGAGAAAGGAACTCTGGTACACTGCTGGTGGGAGTGC
>PVJL010005257.1:0-17209 GCA_004026885.1 Lyroderma lyra | reverse complement strand
TTCCTCAGAAAATTGGGAATGGAGTTACCATGTGACCCAGCAATTCCCCTTCTGGGGATCTACCCCCAAAATTTGAAAACCTTTGTCCACAAAGGCTTATGTACCCCAACGTTCATTGCAGCACTGTTCACAGTGGCCGAAACATGGTAATGACCAAAGTGCCCTGTGACAGACGACTGGATAAAGAAGCTGTGGTACATATACACAATGGAATATTACTCAGCTGTAAGAAAAGATGAAATATCGCCATTTGCAACAAAATGGATGGACCTTGAGATCATCATGCTAAGTGAAGTGAGCCAGGCAGAAAAAAAACAAGAACCATATGACCTCACTCATATGTGGAATATAAAACTGAAAGCAACAAAGGAAAAAAAAAAACTCATGAACACAGTCAATACGTTACTGGTTACCTGGGGGCAAGCGGGGAGAAGGGAGAGGAGGTAGGAGAGGAGGGAGTGGGAGCCAACTACATGGTGATGGAAAGGGAACTGACTCTGGATGGTGAACACATAATGCAACACATAGACAATGCACTGTAGAACTGTACACCTAGAACCTACATAACTCTTTTTAACAATGTCACCCCAATAAGTCTAACAATAAAAAAAATACTAGAAGAAAGTATGGATAAATACAAGTAGTATCTACTTTGCAAATTGAGTATGACTTTCTAAGAAATACAAACATAAATTTTTAAATGTCTCTATGTGAAAACCTTTTCTTAATTCATAGGCAAATGATTTATGAGTACAAAATATTTGACATAAATAATTACTAATTTCCCTCTGAGAGGCTGTATGAATTGACAAGAAAATTTTCATTCTCAATATAAAACAGCAAAGGATCTGAGGTATAATTTACAGAATATGAAATTCAAATGACCAATAACTATATTTTTAAATATATAACCCCATAAGAAATGCAAATTTAGCAACATTATTTTTTCACACTGCTACCAAATTAACAAAATTGTTTAATGTATATCGCTCAATTTTTTGAGCAAAGGGTATAACAAAGAGTGCTAAATAATATTGGTGAAAGTGAAAATTATTAAATCTTTCTATAATCAATTTGAAAATATATACCAAGTATTAATATATAAAGAATCTTTAAAAAGTATTTTCTTTGGTTTGGCAATTCCACTTCTTATAAAACACAAGGAAGTAAATACAAATGTAATAAAATTGTGTGTGTTCTGGATGTTCATTACAACACTGTTGTATAATAATATGGTAAAATGCCTAAACATTCATCATATAGGAAGATAAAATAAATAATGGCTCCCTGTAAGTTGAGTAATGTGTTTCCATTAAAATCCTACTGGAAAAGAACAAAGAAATGAGAAAACATCACATTAAGTGGGAAAGTCAGGATAGAAAATGTAGGTAAAATAAATAGCAATTTGATAAATAGGCCTATCACTATCACTATCACTATCTCTGCGTACAGAGCAAGGGGAAAAAAAGACAAAGGAAATAAAGGAAATGCACCAGAACTGTTAACAGTATTTATTCCTAAATTCAGAGATTATAGATGACTTCTTTATTATTCTTTTCATTCATCAGTATTTTCTAAACATTCTACCCTAAATGAGCATCTATTAATGCTATTCTCAAAAATGTAGCAATAAATGTTACTGAAAGATGAAATAGTACTTAATTGTATCTTTTCCTTATCCCTTAAGTCAGATGAAGCAGATGGTTGTTTTGATTCTCAGCTCTAGGTAAATTCCGCACAAGAGTTCAGAATGGGTGACATTTTTCTTGGGAAATCCGCTGCAAGACTGCTAATCTATAACGAGGCTGAAGTTTGTTACTCTTCTGTGACTTCCTGTGCTGTCGGGAGTTCCTATCAGAGCTGCTTAACAGAGACCCTGCGGAATTCTCAGGCTGGACCCTCCTAGCCCCACCACGGCGCACCTCCGCGTCCTTATGCGGAAACCACTAAGATCCCGGCACCAGCTGCTGGGGCCACCAGGTAAGGGATTGCACCTGCGCTCTGAGAGGCAGCCTCCTGCTTCGTGGCTGAGCGCTAGCTAGCCTGTCTTCTAGCTGGTGCCTTTTCCACCTGGCCTTACTGCTGAGAACTTCTGACCCCTGAGAATGTGTGACAATTTGTAACACAGTGTAGCAGACCTGGGCAAGAATGTTAATAATGTATGCACTTCTAAGCCCAGGGAGGGCTGGGGTCTTACAGTGTGGCAATCACTGCACGATGAGCAATTATTACTCTGAATTATCAGCAGCAGCCATGAGGCCCTCCTGAGGACTTGACATCAATGGGGGCATTTGATTCCTGTGCAAAGCCAGCTTTTATGAAGAATTAAAATTGACAGGAAGATAGAAGAAGCATCTTAAGTCTTAAACTAATAAAAGAGAATGAAGCCCTCCCATTTCCCTGGGTAATTGCTGAAACAGGCAGGTTGACCCAAGGACACTGGTGACACATCAAGTCAGCAGGCTCCAGACCAATGGGAAGGGACTGCGAGGCTCTAGGGCTGGCTAGTGTGGGGGGAGGGGTGTTGGAGGGAGAGGGGGGCAGGAGGGAGACAGGAAAATGGAGTGGAAAGTGGGCAGAGTCACACAACTGCGTCATCTTGAGTTCAGGAAGGATGTTCTGGGTCCTGCGCCGCATCACTATGCTTCCTTCCAGCCCAGCAGACACAGGCTTGCTGACGCTCCACAATCTCACAGCCTCAGTTCCCCCTGTGGAGCTGCTCAGAAAACCACAGACACGCTGGGGATGGGGAGACGGTGCAGAAGAGCCTCAAGATTCACCACCCCAATTCCCTATTGTAACCACCGCATGTCTGCTTCTTCTACAGCTGTTTCATATATTGGGGTTCCAGTAGATTCTGCTGGAACAGATTTTTCTGGGACCAGAGAAAGGCTTGAAAACCACTGAACAAAATTCTTTCTCAATCTCCTGGCCTGAATGCGATTCTACTCTATTGAAGGAGCAGAAAATAGCCCTGCTCTCTCTCTCTCGTCATTTTGGGGTGTTCTTTGTCCTGGAATGCCCACTTAGAGAGCAGACCCACTGGCCTTGCACCCACCCCTCCTGTCTTCCACTCAGCCAGTGAATCAGGGCATGGCACCCATAGAAAATAGAGTTCAAAGGACCCACAAGCCTTTGGCAATTTGCCCAGGATTTCACTGCACCAGGGGCCCCCCATTAGTGGAGGCAAGGGAATGAGTCTTCCACACCGGTATCATTAAGACGGAGATGGGCAGGCATCCTCAGCAATCACGTCATGGAAAAAATGTGTCTGCAGGGCTGCAGCTGGTGTTACACTCCAGGCAAGTCATACTCATGGAGGAAAATGTTTTCCTTGTCCCATTCATCAGACCAAACCAGTCCTGAAAAGAAAATCTCAGCAGGGGAGAAGCTCCCAGGATAAGAAATAGACCTCTGCTCCCAGGTGTAGAAGCTGGGCTGGACGCTGCCTGGCACACAAAGCCCACCTCCTGTCTCCAGCCTCAGGTTGGGCACGTGGTGTGGTGTGGAGCTTCAGCCCAAGGCACTCGGAGGCAGAAGGTCATGTTCTAAGGCTGTGTGTGCCTCACAGCTCTTCTGGGTCTGGGGTAGAATGTTCAAGAAGGTGCACAGCCCCATCTTCCGGAAGCGGATGGTCTGGCCACACAGGAAAGTTCTCACTGCCAAATGCTGCCGCAAGGTCATTACACTGACTGAGTCCTTTATTTAACCTGGGGGCTCCTCTTATCTGCACTTTCCATCTGAAAAAAGGAAGGTTCAGAGAAGGGAAGTGGCTGCAAAAGCTCAGGGGAGTAGCGCCAGGACTAAGGCAAAGGTGCCCAAGTCAGTGAGACAGAAAATGTAAGAGGCACCTTGTCCACAGCAGGTGCCCCATTGTCCCTGCTCAGCTCCCTCCTGTCCTGTCCTAAACAGCTTTCCTTGGAAACTTCCCTGCAGGTGGCCTCCAACCACCCCATCCCAACTCCTGCCATAAGCTAAGGATATTCGTATGAACCACACGCTCTGGAGGTTTCTGTCTGAACAAAGAGAAAGCCTTAGAGAAGTTTGTAAGTCTCCGAGGGGAACGAGCACACACCCCAGGACAAATGTCAGGCCAAGTCCTGTGGGAACTGGATGCAATTTCTCAGCAAAGCCTGTCCCTGGCAGTGTTGCACTGTGATCACCCATGCCGAAGAGCTCCAAGCAGAACACAGAGATGATTAATGTTTTGCCCAGAGTTACACAGCAAGCTGGTGACATAGACTTTTGATTTTGACATCCAGCACACCCTCAACAAGAATGCACTTCCTGGATAAGATAATTTAATTCGTATTTGTCCAGCACCCTGCAGTGAAAGGTGATCACCCACTCCTTCCATCCTCTGATGGGGCTGAGTAATCACAGTCTCCTGGTGCCCCTTAATCTAAGGCATCTGTGTGACTCACGTGCCCTGAGATTTCCCTCTAAGGTATTTACTTTAAGAAAACAGCCATTTGCTTCCTAATTTAAATAAAGTCTCAGTTTCAATCTTAAAGAAACTACTTGGTTTTGGTTTTTGTGTCTGTGTGCCTTTGTCATGGTTGTTTTTAAATTAACATATATAGATAGATGATTGACGATGTATTAGAATAGATACATATATTAAGATATATGTCATCTTTGCAGAGATTTCCTGAGCCTACTCCACCTGACAGCATCTTCCCATCAGCCCTGTTGGCTCTTCCGACAGCTCTGCACTGGGAATGGCCACAGGGAGTTACAGCCGAAGGGGCCACCTGCCTCCTTAGACTGCCTTTGTGTGCCTAAGGACCCTAACCCTGCCTTCGAATCTTCTGTCCACCCTCAACTTTATTTTTAAGTTACCCCATTTCCCAGCCTTACCTCTCACAAGCACAGGAACCCTAGGAACCCCAGCTCTGCCTTGCCTTCAAATGCTGCCCTAGAGACATGACACTTTGTCCCAATCCCCTCTCCTTGCTTTATCCAGAAACCTCCCAGATTGCTTTAATGCGGCCTGAGCCAGAATAACAAACATTTGCTACGGTAAATCCCATTCCTGCTTTCCACTGTTAAAGATAAGTTCACTTTAACAGTGATAAGCTGCCAGGCAGACAGATAACAACTGGGATATGCAGTTATTAAGGACAGATTTTAAAATAACAAAAGGATACATTTTAAAATAAAGCCCACTTGAAAATCAGCTTCCCTTCCAACTCAATTACATTCAGGCCTCCTGCTCAGAAGCTCCTTAGACTGAGAGATCCCAACTCCCACTGTCTTCAGGGTAGTTGGAGGGGTGTTGCCATGGCAACACGGAAGGCACAGACACCTGAAATGGGAAGTGAAGGACACAGCGCCTCCCGCTCTCCCAAACGCCTGGAATGGTGCCCCATCAGCTGCCTAGGCTAAGGCAGAGACCCACCCGCTGCAGGGACCTTGGTGTTAGAGCCGAGCTGAGAAAAAGGAGCCCGCAGACAGGGCCTGATCGTCAGGGACCTCAGAGGAACCTTAGGCAGTGAAGGCAAGTACCATGGCAGACAGGAATGGCTGCATGGGCAGGCAGCTCCACTCAACAAGCTCCTTTCATATCAGAGTGACTGAAAGGGTTCCCTGTCCTGGTTACCAGGTGGCAGTGCCAACACAAGTCAATTGCTATTGTAGTTGTGAACGTCTGAGACCAATGCAGACCACCCAGCCCTCCACAGGCCTCACAGCTTTGGACAGCCCTAAGGCATCCTAGGTTAGCCCTGACACTTGGCATGGCAGGTCACACCCTGGCCCACCAGGGTGTCACACCATAGTTGTCTACCCCCTGTATGATGCTGCAAACAAACCTCTGAGCTCCAAAATGTCATTAAACCATGGGATGCCCTGCATCTCAACCAATTATTGAACCTTCTATTATGTTTAAGACCAACCCCATGACCCTACCTTCCGTCATAGGAGGGCTGGAAGCCTCCCACCCCCGCATCATGCATGAACCCCCAGCCTTCCCTGCTTCTCCCTGGGGAGCTGTTCCTCCTCCCATGTTGTAACTACTGACCACTCCCTCGGTGGCCACCAGCTCTCACACCCTCCATGACTCCACACATGCATCCTTCTACCTGGTCCTCAAGGAGCACAGCCCACAAATCCCCTCACCCAGATTTTCAGTACCCCAATGTCATGTAACATTTCTGTCCCCCCCACTGCCCCCAGTCAGTGCTGGCCAGGCTAGAGGGCTCCCCGGCAAGGTTGCACCCTGCCCTGTGACAGCTCACTACACTCTTTGTTTCATGGGTATTGTCGTAAGTAGAGACATCTTTCTCTCACGTGTATAAAAGGGTGTACGTGGTGTGTGTGTGTGTGTGTGTGTGTGTGTGTGTGTGTGTGTGTGCTGTGTGAGCATGGACCTGAGTGCATGCCAACCAGCTAATGCTTTAATGCTATCCTGATTAGATTGAGTCTGTGTGTGGCTCCTTCACATCATGAGCACTTCCATCTGTAGCTTAACTGTGGGGATTCCAGCTGTGGGTAAGGGCTGTCCCCCAGTCCTCCATCCTGAAACTCCCCCATAAGAGAGGGAAAAAAAGCAAAGCCTCACGGAGAAGAGCCCCCAGGCCTGCCACTTGCACGAGCACCATGTAAAGCAGCCGAACCCTACCATGAGTTTCACAGCCCGTGTGCCTCTCACTTCCTGCTCCTCCCCCTCCTTGTGGTTCACTTTTCTGTCCATGGCTTCTCGCATTCTTGCATCTGGGGGACACTCTGACTGTAACCTCTGTCTCCTGCCTCAGTCATAGTAACACCCATCCCCATAGTTGGGCCAATTTTTGCCACTCTGGGAAAACACATTGTCCCTTCCATCCTAGCCCAGGAGCACAAGGCTGGCCCTCCAGACCCAAGCAGCAGGACCAGGGCCGCCAGGGGCCCTCGCTGTACTCAGAGACCACATCAGCAGTACTTGGCACTTTCTGTTTGAAACTCTCTGAGCCTCCTCTGCACCGTGCCCATGAACACCAGCATGGAGGGCACATCAGCAGAGACTGGGAGGGGGGACTTCTGTCCTGGGTGACACCTGCTCAGAACACAGGCCCACACCACTACAATGAGAAGTGGGGAAGGCGGGTGCCCAGAGGCTTACCTTGCGCATGTCTTTGCCAAAGGTCTCGCTGTAGGTTGTGCCGAGAATTTCAAACTGGACGTAGGGATTTGAGCTGTCCTCCCGAAACTCCATCACCCCCGTGAGGCCGGTGATGTGGCCCTGTAGAAAGAAGGAAAGACCACTGGAGGTCAGGGTAAATATGAATGGGGTAGGAGATGGGGCCACAAGGCAAGGAAGGAAAAGGAAGTGATGGCCAGCAAGGGAATAATCAAGGTCTGGGAAAGCAATGGGCACACCATGATGAGAAAGGAGTGGCTGGCAGTCCAGGATCAACACTTCCTAGGCCATTGCTCACAGGGGAAATTCCTAAGGCTTGCACCTGTCATTCATGCAGGCAATATGATTAGAGCCCCTGCTCTGGGCCACACACGGTGCTAGCCATGAGTTAAAAAGTGACAGCTTTTGCCTCCACACACCTGGAGCTTACAGTCTACCCTTGCAAGCTGCTCTAGGGACTCATCTTAGCTTGAGCCAAAGGGAAGTCAAAGGTCAATAACAGCCATATTAGACAAATGGCAGGAAGCATGAGAATCGGAGGCCAAAACCCAGCTCCAGTCCTGGCTTGGCCATCTGTGCTGCCTTAGGCAAGCTATCTCCCACCTCCCAGCTTCAGCCTGGAGTTAATTACATCCATGTCACAGATCTGCAAGGACTGAAGGTGAAAATGTGCACAAAGCAGGGTGTCTGGCAGACTAGGTATGGTGGGTGTACACACCCAGCGCCTCTTTGCAGAAGCTCAGGGGCTCTGTGGGAGCAGGTGGCAGGGAGCTGACCTAACCTGTGGTAAGCACCCTTCTTTCTTCAAGCCTAGGATGGGGGCCCTAGGGACTGAGAATCCCAAGAGGGCCCCCATCTCTGGTTTGGGCTGCAGTAAATTCAAACCAACACCAGAATATGTACACTGCTATTAAAACCACTCACAATGTATTATGTCTAAAACTCCTAGCACTAGAGATTTCCTTAAATGCTCTCTGGAAGCCTCTAAAAGCCAATTCACTCTAACAAATCTTTTGTGGATTACCCAATTCACTTCAGATCCAGCCTGCTAAGTTGGTGGCATGTGTCAGCATGTCACAGGACCCATCACAAGTGCAGAATGCCTGAACATGCATACTCATATCTATACATGCACACACCACACACACACATGCATGTACACACACACAAAAGCTGAAGTCTTGGCTGATTAGCACATCCTCTGCTGACTGAAACAACTTGTCTTACAGACAAAGGGCAGACGTAAGTTAGGCAGTTGCCTCCATCGTTTTTACTTACAGTAGCCCCACTTATCTGTACGGGATATGCTCCAAGACCCCCAGTGGATATCTAAAATTCTATATATACTATGTTTTTACTATATATACATGCCTCTGATAAAGTTCAATTTATAATTAGGCACACTAAGAGATTAACGACAATAATTAATAATAAAATAGAACAATTATAACAATATACTACAATGAAAGTTATGCAAATGTGGTCTCTTCTCTGGCTCTCAAAATATCTTACTGTCCTGCACACACCCTTCTTCTTACGATGTGAGAGGATACAATGACTACATGATGAGATGAAGTGAGGTACTCAGAATGGCTTGCAATGTATTATTATGAATTGTTTATTTCTGGAATTTTCCATTTAACATTTTTACACCATGGTTGACCCCAGTTAACTGAAACTGCTGAAAGTGAAACCATGGATAAGGGGGAGACTACTGTCCTTGGGACACTGGGCAAGTTACTTAACCTCTCTGAAGTCCAATCTCCATCTATAAAAACAGAGCACTAATAATAACACAAAGCCATGAATTGCAGTTCATTCATCCCTCAAATACAGGAACAGCAAGAATAGCAAGAAGAGAGACCTGGGAGGGGCCTACCACACAAAGAGCTCAGCTTCAGGCCACCTGCCAGAAGACACACAGGTGGGGAGAGGGCGCGAGGAGGGGCCTGTCTTTGGCCTTGGCCTGGGAGGGTGCCCCCTCACACACACCTTTTTGATTGTGTCCAGCATGGACCTCCCCCCATTCCATGGCTTGGTGGACTTGCGGATGCAGTTGAGGCTGGCCATGCTGTGCCACTTCCGGTCCTCCAGCTTCCTGTGGAAGGCGTTGGCCAGCATCAGAACACTGTCATACAGGTAGAGGTTGGAGATCTGCAAAGACAAAGGTAGTGAAACCCTTTCCGCTGGTGCATTTCCAGAGAGAGGGGAAGAAACCAGTAGAGACCAGGAGTAACTGAGGATGCCAACATTAAGAAATGGTGCCCAATATTTATGTCACCATCTGGCTTCCAGGTATTCATTCAAAAACCCAGACAAGTGCCAGAGTCCTGAGTAGAATAAGACCTAACCCGGTTTCAGGAACTAGAGGTGGACCCAAACATCAACAGGAGCACCAAGTGAGCAGCACAATTGCATCTTGTATGAAGGCTCTGTGCGTGACTGGAGTGGGGCATCCTGCTTACGTAACAGAGGATGGAGGGAAGGATGGGCAGAAAGCTCAGTCTAGAAAAATTAGTAGGCTAAAATGTGGGGAGCATTATAGAGACTGCACAGCATTATGCAAAAGCATGAACGTGCAAAGCAGTAGGGCCAGGTAGAGCAGGTGATGGCAATGGAAATTCCTGTGGCCACGAAGCCTGTTCTTGCACTGGGTGACTACTGGCCAGGGGATGCTTTTGGGATTTGCAACTATGTACATCTGAGAACTCCCTTTTCTGTTTAGCTGTGCACAGCATAGCTGGGTCGTAGAGGAGATACAGCCTATCTCAGAGCTCTGGAGAGCGTGGTTGTGAGGGAGAAGAGGGAATGACAGTGAGAGAAATGACAGTGGGATCCACAGTGGGACAGGTCAGGCTCACCCTCCTGCTTATGATTAAAGACTCTGATCTAGATGAACCCTAACACTGATACCTGCCTTCTTAGGGGCCCAGCGAGGCCTCTCTTTGGGGGAAGGGCAGCCCCATTATCAGGTATTATTACCCCTCATGCCATCCCACTCCTTCCAGTGGGTATCATGGAGCAAGAAGGGAGGAGAGGAAGAAGGAAGGAAGGAAGGGGGTGATGTCCACCCTCGGTCAGGTGTGTAGCCCCTCACAGTAACTGTTGCACAAACAACCATCAGCCAAAGTGGGTCAAAGGGAAGACTCTCTGCACATCTAAGCAGCAAAGTGTGTGCTAAAAATATTTCAGGAAAACAAAATCACCAGATATAAATGTCAGCTTTACAGGACTCCTGCAAAGATCAAATAAGATTCCTGGGCTGCAGGAAGAACACCTGCTGCCCCTACCCCAGCCTGTCTCTCCACACACCCCCCAAAATGCCCCTGTACCCTCAACACCTCCAAGACTTATTCTCAGCCTACAGGTTCTATCTTCACGTGTCTTAGATGGGGTGCCACCCAAACAGAGCCCCAGACAAGAGCTTGGGTGATGGGAACTGTACTCAGGACTGCAAATGAAGTCAGAGTTGGGCCACAGGATCTGGTACAGGGCATCAAAATCATCTGCTACATCATGCACACCTAGCAACTCATGCTAATTCTCAAAGGTCATCTCTACCATGACATGTCCAAGCAGAGCTGACCGATTCTGTGAGTGTCCCTGTACCCTATCCTTTCCTGAAGAGACTTGTCCTATCTGCTTTCAACCTGTGTCCTTGCAGTGGGCACGGGGATGTATCTGTGTGCCTGTCAACTCCCCATGCTGTAGGTGTAAGAAGTGGGTGGAGGATGGACAGGAGATGTATCAGTGGTGGCAGAAGGCTGCCTGGGGTGACTGACCACTACTGACTTAAACAGGGGCCCCAGGCCAAAGGGAAGCAGGCTAGTGACCGTTTTTAGGGTGCTTCCATACACAGGTGCTTATCAGTTATTCCCAGCACCTGGAATTCACCCTCTGTCCTACAGGGAACTCCAAGACAGCACTGTGTCTCCTACCCCACCAGCCCTGGGAGACCATTTCTTCGGAGAGAAAGACTAATCCACCCCCTGTTCTTGTCAGCTCCCCACCTTTCAGAAACCTCTTGCACTGCAAAACTATTATTGACATGTCTACCTCCCCTCTGGAATACAAAGCCACAATGGAGATGTTGTTATAAGAGAATGTAAGCCACTTAGAGTTAGCTTGGTTTGTTTGGTTGTTTTGTTTTGTTTTGTTTTCTGAAAGGATAACTCAAAGCTGAGAGTCCTTGATGATGTGAAGATTTCTCTTTTCAAGACGTTCGTGGATCTCCCAGCCACCCACTTGTAGCCAAAGCTACTCAACCAGTGGGGCATTTTGGCTCACATCTCACCCGTAGATGCGCTCACACACACACAGGCAGCGTCGCCCCCGCTGGCCCAGACCAGCACCCAGCGGAATGTCCCTTGTTTCCTCCAGCACTTCAAGTCACAATGAATTAAGGCACTTAACAAATGTATGAATGCAGAGAGGTCAGCAATGAAGAGGCAAAAATAGGATGTGACTCAGAAAGGCCAAAGGAAGCCCTCAGCCCTCCCACAAGTGTCTGCGGGGAAGGGTGAGCACATTGCAGTTCAAGAGAACAGGTTCGAATAATGCTCTTATCCAGGCATGGACAGGCCTGCCACGGCCCCCACACCTGTCACGCTGGGCACCTTCTGCCGTGATACACTCCACACTGTCAGTTCCTAAGTGTATCTATCTCACCGAGCATCAAGCTTTTTAAGTGCAGGGGCAATTTTTTCTTTTTCACTCTTCTAGATAGATCTCTATAGATCTCTCTCATATTCACTCTCTCTAGAACCCAGCACCTAGCACCAAGCAAGGCACACGGTTGGTGTTTAATGTATGTTTGATGGATAGATGGACGGTGGATAAATGGAAGGAAGGATGGATGGATGGATGGATGGATGGATGGGTGTCCTGCTAAGAAGGTACACACACTGATCTTGGTTCACAAAAAAACAAAAAAATAATGCAGAAACCAGACAGCAGGAAAAAAGAATTTGCTGCCTCCAACTTTGACTTGGGAGGGAATCTCCTTTGTTCAAATAATTTGCTTATCATTTATAGCCTACTCAAAATGTCTTTTTAATCCTCGTGGAGCGGTTCACATCTTTTCCACTCCCTGCTGCCCTTTCTCCCAGTAAGAGGCTGTCTGAGAACGTCCCTGCCTCAAGCAGAAGCTGACACTTTGCATCGATCTGCGGCTACTACACCTCTGCTCCCAGCCTCCGTGTCCTCACTTGGATGACCTGCTAGGTTCACCGGTGGGGATGCAAAGGGAAGATGCCACCCTCACAGTCTGGTTGTCTGTGGAGGAACCCTTGGGGAGAGATCAGAAACAGCAGAAAGGCAGCCTCGGTGTGGGGCTCCCACCAGGTCCTCACAAAAGTAAGAAAAGCCAATCCTCTGCGTGACCGAGCAGAGACCAGTGTCAGAGCTGGGTCCTGCCATGCCCTGAACCAAGAGGAGCGGTGGAGAAGGGGAGAGGCTCCAGCTGCATGGACACTCCTCACCATTGGTCTCAAGGAGCTAACAGGCCAAACTGGAGCTACAGGCTACAGACCACAGGCCATAGGCCAGGGGGCTGGGGGTGGGGGGTACTGGCCCAAAGGAGTCCTTGTCTTTCACCCTCACATAAGGCACAGCATGGAGCTCGTCTACATAGAACAGACAAGCAGGGCAGATTCTGTTTCCAAGCTTATGCGACCTGTGGCCCCACAGCTGCGTGTGGCCCAGGGTGGCTTTGAGTGTGGCCCAACACAACTTTGTAAATTTTCTTAGAACATTATGAGAGTTTTGGGGACTTTTTTCTTTTTTAGTTCATCAGCCATCATTGGTGTTAGTGTATTTCATGTGTGGCCCAAGACAATTGTTCCTGCAATGTGGCCCAGGGAAGCCAAAAGTTTGGATACCCCTTAAGCCCTTACCTCCTGCAAGTGGAAGCCTGGGGCTCTGGCTGGCCTAAGAACACTGAAGCACAAATGTGACCAGAAACCAAAAGAAAGCATTTCAGGTGAGAGTAAACCTCAGAAGTAAAACAGAGGCTAAAATGTTGAGGCCAAGGGCATGGCAGGGGAAGGGCCCAAATGCAAAGCAAAACACCTGGAACAGGGTTAGAGATGCCAGAGGGCATCAAATGAGAGACACACAAGAGCCAGAGCCAGGAGAGGGGCCTGAGGTTTCTCAGGGAGCTTGTGGCCTCATTCTAGGTGGGAGACAGAGCTTGTTCAGCTGGCCATCCTAGCGATATATGTGAAGTTCCTTTCACTATCATACACTAAGGCTGTTACTCTACTGTATCGGCTATTTAACCAGGTGGCCAGGGAGCATGGGCAAGAGCTTTGGAGTCATCACAGCCTGGGCCAGCTTTGCTCATTGCTGTACCCTCCGTGTTGACAGCAGTGCTTGGATATAGCAAGTGCTCAATAAATGTTTACTGACAGGAGGAGTTGAATCTTCATTTGCACTCACTTGCTGAGTACTATTGCACACATCATGACATGCTCTAGACTTATGGTGATGATAATAAAATGCAATGTGACCAGTGGCCCTGGAGAGGAGCAGTAGGCAGCCTGATTTACCCCCTGTGAAATGCAGATTACCTTACTACCTTAAGCAATTGGCATGCATTTTCATTTTTGGAGGGAACAGAGACAGGCAGAAATGGCAGGTGAAATAAAGGACCCAAGCAGGCTCCTGACTTCCATGTGGATAAGCTGAGAGCTCCTGCAGGGTTTCCTCAGTGGCTGGGGCTCAGCACTTATCTGGCAAACAGCAGCCTGGGTCCTATTTGGAAAATAAACTTGGATCTGCCAACATCATTTACCCTCTCCCCCAATTTCCATTGGTCCAAAATCTTTTCAAGGGCAAATGAGGGTCGTCTCTGGCTTTTACAGCTTATGGCTCAGAAGATTGAGCACGGATCAGCCCTGGGCATTCTATCCCCAGCCTTGATTCAAATATGCTCACCTGGGCATGTGTCCCTGGCCTCCTCCTGGCCTCAACAGCAAAGTCACAGCTGTCAAAGCCCTGGGCCTGAGCATGGCCTTTTAGAGCTACATGCTCTGAGGTGCTTCAGGGCTGCCCTTTGAGGAAAAGGCAATTTCTCTGTGCCCCAGGTTATTCCACAAAAGATGCCAGTACAGGAAGGCCTAGAGTAGGGGTTTCCATAATACCTTGACCCAGGTTCATTAAAGAGAGGTGGCTTAGCCCATTGCGGTCAAAGACCTGACATTTGCACTATAGGCTGGTTTAGCCATGGAATAGGTCAATACAGCCAGTTTTGCAATGAAACATGATAAGAGATGGGGCAGCAGGCAGGATAAGACTAGACAGGGGGCAACTGCAGCCCAGCCCTGTGAGAGGTGCCATGCTCTGCACACTGCTAACTGTTACCTTTCCCTGTTCAGGTTTAGGGGTTTCAGTGCTAGGGGAGCTTCCTTATGTCCTCTCTACATAGCACAACTCAAATGCCCTCGTTTCCCCCAAGGGAGACAGTAATTACTGGTCACCTTGTCCCCCAGCCTCAGGCCCTTCCCCTCCACACTGCACAGGGCTGTTTCTTGGGTGCACAGCTTGCCCTATCACATTTCCAAGGGCTACACCCTGCCATCAGCTCCCTGGTGGCCACACTCCTCTCTAAGGGACCTTCTTGACCCTCATGTCTTGTTTCAGACACACAGAAGCTGCCCCTCCTCTCTCAGGCCTCTGGGCCTTTACATATGCCATTCCCCCTAACTGAAACATGCTGAAATACCCAATTTATTAGGATTTTATGAAAATTAAGAAAGAGAGCATTTGTGAAATGTCTAATATAGGAACTGGCACAGAATAAGTGCTTAATGGATGTTTGTAGAGTTAATGAATGTTAGATGAATAGTTTGAAACCTGTTCTTAGAAAAAAAGAACATTAAGTTAAAGAAATGTCAAAGTATTTGCAAAGAGGATGGATGCCTCTTGAATACAAGTGATAGAGGATTGAAGTCACGCTGGGCAAAGGGTATAGGAGCCATGCACCAGTATTGTTAAATTGATCTTCATGAGAGAATAAGGAGAATGTACTTTGCATCCAGACTCAGAGGGAGAAAATAGAGAGTGGAGAGAGAAACCAATAAGATGGAGAGAGGGTGGGGCACTGGAGGAAGAAGACAGCCCCTCAGAGATTGTTTGTGCAGCTACAGTACAAATTTCACCACCAACCTCACCCCACTCCACAGTGTGACACCAACTCTGAAACGTGGATTGTTAACTTGTTGGAACCAGAAAAAGCATTGATTTTCTATCTGGGTCAGTTGGAACCAGATGGGTTGAAGACAGCCCGACCAGGAGCTCAGATAATCTGTTTATTTCCTGAGCCCTCAGAAGCAGGATTAAAGCCCAGAGTCATGAAAATATAAGCCCTGCACTGCCCGCCTCATGCCCCGATGAGATGATTTGCTGAGCAATTCAGGAGAGTGGTATGCTTCCAATCCTTTCGGGACCTCAGCAGGCTGAGACCTGTGCCCCTACTCCCATCGGAATTGAAGAGAAAGGTCCTGGAGGACAATGGCCTGTGTGCACCCGCGCTACTGGTGCTCTGTGCATGTTTTTCCATAGTAAATCTGAAACTTCAGGCAAATAATATGAGGGTGCTCCAGCCTTGTTTTCATTTTACTATACTCCAGGGGCCCAGGGAATTGTCCATCCACATTGTCACGGTAAGAACCATATCTGAAGACAAGGAAGATGAATGGATGGCCAGGGTCAGAGCCACACTGGGCAGCTGCATCTTGCCACCAGACCGTTACCCACCCCACACCAAAGCTGGCATCAGGAGGGAAATGTTTTCATTAAGAAAGGCTACATTTTCTCTAGGCTTCTGAAGAGCTCAGTTTTTCTCTTCCCTCTATGATTAATCAAGCCAAGTGGACTATTCAGGGAGACCCCACAGAGGCAAACGGCAGGAACTGACCTCTGACCAGATCCTCAGACAGGCAAAGTCAGACAAGCAGCCAGCAGAGGGTCCAGCTGGGAGGACAAGCTGATGCCCAGATGTCACAGCTTGAGAAATCCATCCCCAGGTGAGGCCTCTCTGCCAACCTGCTGCCAGCCCACCTGTCCAGGGAGAGCATCATGGCCAGACCTGAGAAGGGAGCAGATGGTGGCAGAGGCCAAAGAGGATGTGGAGCTCTGCTCACAGCTGCGCCCAAGGGGAGGGTGTGCAGAGTGGGGAGGCACATTCATCCATACTAGAGGCTCTCTAGCTCCAAATGCACGTGGGCCCGCCACCTACAGTCAGAATGGCAACCAGGTGCACCCATGGAGACCACCTGTGCAATTGTTTCTGACAAAGGCATTGATGCTTCCCTATTCTGGTTGTCATATGGGTCTTTAGCATGAAGTAAACCATGGAAGTGACATACTCAGCCATGGAAGGGATGGGTTCCTGCCATCTGCAGCAGCATGGATGGACCTGCAGGAGATTGTGCTGAGTGGAGTATGTCAGACAGAGAAATACAGATACAATCTAATTTTGCTTATATGTGGGATCTAAAGAACAAAATAAGCAAACAAACTCATAGATACAGAAAATATTTTGATAGTTGCCAGATGGAAGGGGGGTTGGGGTTGTGGGTAAAAATGGGGAAGGGATTAAGGAGTACATATTGGTTGCTACGCAGTAGTCACGGGGATGTGGGTATAGCATAAGGCATAGAGTCAATTATAGTCAATAATATTGCAATAACTAGGTATTGTGTCAGATGGGTACTAGATTTGTTGGGGTGATAGATTGGAGGGGGTTGGGTGGCAAGGTGAAGGGATTAAGAAGTAAAAATTAATAGTTACAAAATAGTCATGATACAAAGTAAAGCCTAGGGAATATAGTCCATAATATGGTAATAACTATAAATAGTGCAAGGTGAGTTCTAGACTAGACAGGGGGATCACTTCTTAAATTATATAAAAGTCTAATCACTATGCTATTCACCTGAAATTAATACAAAATATTATTGAATGTTAACTGTAATTGAAAAATTAAAAAAGAGCAGAAAAGGTTAAGGGGAATAAGAGGTCCAAATTTCCAGGATTAAAACAAATCATGGGGTATTATACAGTCAACAATACTGTGACAGCATGGTACGG